>JBBBDQ010028786.1:257500-302500 GCA_037127315.1 Ascarosepion bandense
TAGAGTAGCTACTGTTTTATATATATATATATATATGGGGTAATTATTTCTGCATAATATTTTATTTACCTGGTACTGTTTTTTGACGAATATGTCGTCACTATATTCATCACGTTTTAGGCTGATTCATTTCTGACTATGCCAAAGTTTACGGCCGTATCGCGTTGAAACATCGTTTTTCGTAGGATCCCGAAATTAACAAACGTCAAGTGTGGTCAGGAGATAGACGGGTGACATCTTGGGACTACCAGTTGGTGTAAGCTTGGATATATGTGTGGTGTAATGTTTAACGGTTCGGAATTCGAGACCGGAGAGTCGAATTCTTATTCGAGTTGGGTTCGTTAAATTCCCTTACGCGCAAATACCTTTGGGAAGAGGGATACACCATGTGAGTGTCAAGTTTTCCATGCTCTCTTTCCTCATCATTTGTCAAAGAAATTTCATCTTTCTGATTCTGAATATACGTGTCCTTTTTCGTTTCACTTTCTTTGAGACTACCTCGTTGTTTACTCGCCCTGTCCATGGTATTCTCAGTATCCTTCTGTAGTGCTATATTTCTGTTGTTTCCAGTTTTCCTCTTTATATGTGGTGAGATCATCCAGTATTCATTGCCCTGCAAGAAGATTGACATCAGATAGCAATTTAGTACCCTTCTTTTTTTTGTTTCTAAAGATATTCTTCTGTTTCTTGATACTTTGTTTAGCATTTGGAAGGCATATTTCGCTGGTTTCATTCGCGTTCAAATTTCGAAGTCACATTATACTTCTGCTCCATTTTCTTCTTCTTCATTTTCTTCTTCATTTTCTTATATATGCCATGCTTCTTTAGGACGTTCGCGATCATGGCTCTCTACAATTTCCTGTGTGTTGTAGCGCTTAGTAAATTTTGACTTCTTGCTATCACTTCTAAACTCTATTTGATACCTATTTACACAAGCTCGTTAGGTAGGTTATAAGCTGTTTCCCCGTCCTCTCTCTCTCTCTCTCTCCCTTTCTTCTGGCTTCAACAAGTCTTGATAGTGTTAAATTTTCCAAGCCACCTTTCACATACCATAGAACTTTTAACTGTTTCTTTCTAATGTTAAGTATCAGTCCCTTAACTGCCATACGTGATGCACGCTTGGGCGATCATGTCTCGAAAGAGGCATGTATGACTGGGCAGAATATTTTCCCGAAGTAGGTTGTCATTACCTTCTGTGGTAGACTGGCTGCCAACCAAGATTATAAAACTTAATATGACCTGTTATTTAACCCATAGCTGGAGGGAGAAGAGATGGATTAATAACTTTCCCCGTGGTATTTGCGCGTAAGTAAATGCAACGAATTCAACTGGAATTCGAACCCGGCTCTCCGATTTCTCGTTCTGAGCCGATATCTACTGCATTGATGTTAAGTATGAGTGGCTTTTTGTCTCAATTTTATCTATTATTTCATCATAGTCACAGCATCTTTCTGATGAACTACATTTTTGTTCTCTGAAGTCTTTACATCATCTGTGAGGAGTTTGTCCTGCATTCATTGCCATATCAGCAAACTTATATTACATAGCAGTTAATTACTACTTTAATTTAAAGATGTCTTTACTGCTGTCCAGCGCGGGTGAGACCTTGACGCCAATCAAGTAGCACGTAGCACGGGTAAACACATGTGGCCAGGGAACCAGTGAGAATGAATGGTAGATTTATAAATGTTCAAGATGGATTCTGACAAGAAAAAATTTTCTGGCCTAACAGAGTAACCTAGCCTTCCTAGTGGCTGATACCGCTATAGATTCGATGTAGTCGTTCGACTAGACGCCGGTTGAGAAAGTGAGTCCAATGAGGCGCAGTGTGTTGCTTTCCCAGAGACTAATGTCATCCATACTGATGGCAGATGAAAAAAAATTCTCTATGGTGGTTAAAGGAGAGCACACACACACACACACACACACACACACACACACACACACACACACACATATATATATATATATATATATATATATAATCGCACGCACGTGTGTGTCTGTGTGAATCTTATAACTGTGTTTCATTTCACCTATAGTATTCTTTATCACGGCCTTTTTACAACTAGCAGATTTTTTCGTACTCGTCTTCAAATATCTGTCTGTCTGATAGATAGATAGATAGATAGATAGATAGATAGATAGATAGATATTAACACACTGGAAAGGAAAGAAAGAAAGAAAGAAAGAAAGAAAGAAAGAAATATGAGGTGGAGATAGATCAATAAATAGATATTGATACACTGGAAAGAAAGAAAGAAAGAAAGAAAGAATAATGAGGTGAAGATAGATAAATAAATACATATTGACACACTGGAAATGAGAATCGAACTCATTATGCCAGATTAATGTTTACCTCACAAAAATGATCGCCTACATGTGTATTTACCGTGCTGTAACAATTATGTGCTTATCTATCTAGATATCTAATTCTGTTCTTATGTATCTATCTGCCTATGTCATTCTCTCTCTATCTCTCTCTCTCTCTCTCTGTCGATCTCTCTCATTCTATTCATAACTATCTATCTATCATTCGATCGAATCGAAATCACGACTAATTTTTGTGAGACTAACTCAATAATTGCTCATTGAATTGGTGAAAATGGTAGTTTAAGCATTTTTCACGTGAAACGTATTATCTTGTGTAATTAGACACAAACACACACGCACTAAAACATATATATAAAAAGAAAGAGATACATTTTAGGTAAAAGAGGCCAAAGGAAAGAGAGCGATACGGTGACATGGAGATAAAAAAATACAAACAGGGACGAAGATAAATAAATGTATGTGTATGAAAATAAAAACTCAATAAAACCTCAATAAAATGTCGTTTAGATTTGTAACAGTTGGTTACTATTAATACTATATTGTCGGATTTGATAGGGCCGGGCGTTTTCGCTTTTCTTTCGATGGGGACAGAAACGTAAAAAGAGGGTAGGGAAACATCTGAATATGCGTGTGTGTGTGTGTGTGTGTGTGTGTGTGTGTGTGTGTGTGTGTGTGTGTGTGTGTAAACGAGGTAGGGGCCTAAAGAGGGAAACATTTGTGAAAAATATATTAAAGCAAAGACGAATATATGAAAGATAGAATCAATGAAAAACAAGATTTATATGAAGGAGGAAGACAAGAAATAGACAGTGGCAATGAAGAAATGATGAAAGAAAGAAAGATAATGGAAAAAGAAGAGGTGAAAGAATACAGTTAATTAAAAATAAAGTGGGAAAGAAAAAATAAAGAGAGGAGGGATGTTTGAGAAAGAAGACTAAAAAAAGATAAAAGGTAAGAAAGAAATATGGAAAAGAAAATAATATGAAACAAAACGAAAAATATGAAAGAAAAAGAGAGAGGTTTGAATTAAACGAAAGAAAGAAGAAAAGAATGAAACCAAAAAGAAAGAAAGAAAAAAGAAAGAAAGAAAGAAAGATAAAGATTAAATAAAGAAGGAAGGATGCATAAAATAAAAAAAAAAACGAAATAAATATGAAACAAATATGAAAGAACTATAGAATTACAACTTGTTTATTCTTGAATCCATATATAGATATAAAATGAGTTAATGATTAGGTCCATAAAACTTCGACACAGAGATCCGAAGGTGAGTTGGTATGGCGAAGGAAGCATTCCAGGTGTTGAGTAAAGTATTTAGAAACAGGACAATATCTCTAGAAACAAGGAAGGGAGTACGGGATTGCTACGTGCTGTCCGTCCTTCAATATGGTAGTGAATGCTGGACAATACCATCAAAGATGAAGGAAAACTTGAAGCAACTGAAATGTGATTCTACAGAAGGATGCTGCGAATATCATGGATCGAGCATGTGAGCAATGATGAGTTCTTAGAAATGATGGAAACAAAAAGAAAAATTACACTGAGTATCAGGAAGAGACAGCTGGAGTACCTGGGACACGCAATGAGGAAGGAGGGCGGGGAGAATCTGAAACTAACAGGCCAGATAGAGGGGAAAAGAGACAAGGGAAAGCAGTGGATAACATATTTGGAGGACCTAATCAGGTGGATGACAGAACGAGGATTGCATGGTGTAACAGGAGAAGGCGTGCTTAGAGCCACCAGGGATAGGGAAACGTGGAACTCATGATCGCCAACGTCCTGAAGGGACAGGGCACATAGAAGAAGAAGTTAAACATAGATCATGTTTATACTTAATACGTTTTTAATTCGGTCCATAGACATAGGTCATATTTATACTTAATTCGTTTATAATTTGGTCCATAGTTAGACATAAGTCATGTTTATACTTAACTCGGTTATAATTGGGTCCATAGCTAGACATAGGTCATGTTTATACTTAATTCGTTTATAATTGGGTCCATAGTTTGACATAGGTCATGTTTATACTTAACTCATAGGTGCATAGGTGCACATTAGTCTAGTTCCTCGTGGCAGTTTAATAATGCAGAAAATGAAGCAGATAGTTTTAAATTTAATGAACGATATCTACTGTGGACATTCATTTTATCTCGCAAGTTAATGGTAGTTAAACAATGTTCTTTTGCGAGCAGCATTTGGACTGCCTTAACAAACCAATCTTTGCATGACACTCTCTTCATGTGTGACAACTGAAATTGGAATATGGAATTAAAGTCTCACAATACTCTCTTTGTTTCCTTCGTTGTCTTCTGATCGCCAACAGTTAGTATAGTCTTTTACCGTTCATCGTGACTCCTCCTTGAACAGCATCGTGCCAGCCGCTGCGATCGTTTGTTAGCTGTTCCAAGATACCAGAGTAGATACCTGTGCCTTTAAGATCCCTTCAGCAAACATACGTGAAACAGTGTAAGGAGGCCTACCGGGCGGTGTCCCGACGCCAGCTCACCGTGCAAGATGTATTTTGGTATACTGTACATATCTTGTTATTTACTTAGCTTTCTTCTTTTGTATGTGCCGTGTCTCTTCGGGACGTAGGCGATCATGGACCTCCACTTAACCATTATCCCTTGTCGCTCTTAACACTCGTATCTTTCCCGAACTCTTGCTCAAACCCATCAAGTATGTCTCTCGTTGCTTTTCTCTGTCTCTCTTTCTCTCTATTCATCCTGTGAGTGTTAGATTCGCCAAACCCTCTTTCTTCATAAGAAGCTTGAGTTGGCTCTTCCTGATGTTAAGTATAAGTTTCTTTTTCGTTTGAATGCTCTCCAAAACTTTGTTGTTGCTCACATGTTAGGTCAACGTTATCCTCAGTATCCTTCTGTAGAACCACCTTTCTGTTGCTTCGAGTACTTAGTTTTAACACAAGGCCGCAAATATTAACTCCCAGAAATTCCATGAATTTATTTCTCTTTAGTAATGGTCAATCAGATTAACCTCGTTAACCATTAACCAAACCCCGAAATGTATTCATTTAAGCTTAGGTTTCGCACAAGATCCCAAGAATAGTGTTTGGAGTTGAAAGTTTTTCTTCTCTTAAAGTGGCTAGGCAAGTCTAAAGATCTCAGTCTACCGCGCTGTTTAATCCATAACTGTTGCGCAAAAAAGATTGGATTTATTGGTTTCCTTAGGTCCTTTGTGCAAAGAAAAACAACACAGCGGAACAGGCAGGTCGTCATTTGAACTCGGCTAGACCAGTTCCACTTTCTGAGTCGATAAATTACACCACCAGCGCATTCAGGCGAATTAACTTCTTATTCTTCTTTTACGTGACATGCTTCTTCAGGACATTAGCGATCATGGCTCTCCAAAATATCATGTCCTTTGTAGCTCATAGCTAATATTGCATTTTTGCTATCTTTATTTTCAGTCAGTTATGTACTATACGTAATACACGCTTGGGCGATCATGTCTCGAAAGAGACATGACTGACTGGGCAGAAGATTTTCCCGCAATAGGTTACCATTACTTTCTGCGATAGACTGGTTGCCAACTAAGGTTATAGTATCCAATCAATCTAGCTATTCAACCCATAGATGGATAGAGAAGAGAAGGATTAATACATTTTCTAAGAATATTTGTGCGTAAGTGATGCAACGAATTCAACTGGAATTCAAACTCGGCTCTCCGATTTCTCGTTCCGAGTTGAAATCCATTGCGCCACAACGTACCTCACTATTTTACCTAGTCTAATTTACAGAATTAATAATAGAATATTATTCCATTTGCCACAACAGTATTTTCCAGGATTAATATCACACTGAATATAATTATAATACCGAAGTTCAACATAGAAATGCTTCTTTTAAAAATTTCTATAATACGTATTTATTTTTTTATCATTTCGCCCCAAGCAAGGCAGTTTTACTGCCACTGGTGTGCAGGGGGTTACATAGGAGGAAAGTGATTAGAAAGAGGGACAGGTTATAGGGAGTGTCAGGAAGTGGGTAGGAGAAGGATGAGAATACTGGTGTGATGAGAGTGGAGTGGGTGTAGAAAAGAGCATGAGGGAAAGGATGCGAGTCAGGGAGATAGGAGATGACTACTGACCTTACATTTATATTCTTGGCCATTGTAGCTGTCGGAGAAATGAATTCCACAGGCGGGAAGTGCCAGAAAAAAATGCTGATAGAGTAGAAGTTGTGGTTACATTTTATTGGTTTCACTATAAAAGGGTGGGACCTAGTTGCTAGTCTAGTAGCTCGAGTAAATTCATGCAGCGAGGGCACCAGTGAACTAAGCTCATCGGAGCAGAAGCCGTAAAAGTATTTGTAAAAGAGACACAGTGAAGCCACATTACGCAGGTGAGAAAGTGGCTGCATCTGAGCTACCAATTCAGGATCGATCACATTACAGATTCTCCGTTGGATTTTGTCAAGAACCCCCAGGTGAATAGCAAGGGCACCAGACCAGATGTGACTTTGAAAAAACGATAGCTACTCTAGTATCTACGCATCGTTCATTCAGTAATAAATTAGAAAACTCTCACTACTGGCGTATGAATACATGGTATATCACAGGCTAAAAGTCTGCCTTCTTTTACCAAGCGCTCGTAGCTCAGAGGTAGAATCGCCAACTGACGCCAATTCGGTCGGGTTTCAATCCTGGGAAAAAAGCAATCGGATGTCTAACCATACTGATGAGCTGTGATACAGCGAAACAGATCTGTCTGCAGATGACTATATATATATATATATATATATATATGGCGAGAGAGTATATACATTTATCACTTTCTTTTTAGCACCTTTTTTCTAATTTTCTCTCTCTTCACTTTCCTTATTTACTCCCACTCATTTCTCACTCGCCCTCTCTCTCTCTCTCTATCTACCTCTCTCTCTCTCTCTATATATATATATATATATATACACACACACACACACACACACACACACACACACACACACACACACACACACACACACACACACACACACAGCTATATCGTGTTGAATACACCGGTTCTCGTCCGATCGTCGAAGTTAAGTAACATCGAGCCTGGACAGTACTTAAATGGGTGACCGTTTGGGAATACCAGGTGCTGTAAACGTAAGGACCAAGAATGGTCCGCCGGTCCTCCAGGTTTGATGTTTGGGGGTCGGGCGCAGAGCTAGCAACCCTGCCCCATACAAAACAGTTTGTAACAAAAAGTTACTGTCTTACACACCCTTGAGTGTATGAAGGGTGAGATGATATAGGGATTGAAAAGTAACTCCCTATTTTATGTATCAGCGATCAACTATGAGTTCTGACTTGTGATTATTTTCTTTGGAGTTTGTTAAATGAGTAAGTCTACTGAATCAAAACTTCGGAAAAACTTGATGCGCGAATCCAAGAAATTCAAGAGTTCCTGGTGAAATCAGTTGACGCGATTCCTTGGCGTCTCGAGAATCTGGTAGCGAAATCTGGTGCCCATATCGAAGACGAAAGCACTGCACACCTTTGTAGCTAAGCTTTCTTTGTGAGAAGGAAGTGACGTCACTCACTCCACAACTAGTTTGACGAACAAGATACATAAACTCAATATATATATATATATATATATATTTTAAATAAAATATAATACGTGCTTACTTCGGTGAAAAACTAGCGATGATTTATGAGTGTTGGGCAACCTTTTGAGTTGTTTATAATCTTCACTTTGCTCTCACTTGCGTATTTTTTTCTTTTTCCTTTTTTTTTTTTTTTTTTTTTTGTTGTTGTTGTTGTTTGTCACGGCCTATTTATCTTACGGCACACCGAACAGTCGGGACCAACAGTTGGAACAACCCGGCTTTAGAATATGTCCTATTGGGAAACTAAAGTTGTTTATATTATTAACTTTAATCTTACCTGCGTATTTTTCTTTCTTTCTTTCTTTTTTTTTTTTTTTTCATTGCTCGGCCCATTTTATTTATGACACGACCCATTGAAATGTTGGTACCCACAGTTTGAAAAATCCTGGTGTAACTTTTAATCGGCCGACGTCCAATTCCCGTTGGACCGTAGAAAACGAATCAATCAATTAATTCTTCATATTTGAAATCGGTGTATTTTTCACCTTTCTGCTACCCAGGTGGAATTATTCAACTAGGTGTTAAATTAGTAAGGCTTGTATTACTAAATCTTTATTATCATCTAAAGAAATGTTATAATTTGAAAATATTTTCTCTCTTAAAATAATCTGCAAAGGGTTGATAAACCGTAGAAAACAAATCAATCAATAACTGATTTTCGAAGAGGATAAGGTTTTAGTGCTTAGGAAAGTAACAATGCATGTGTCTGTTGCACAAAGAAGTTCTTGGTGGAAAAATGTCAGAGTGGAACTTACTTCTCCCAAATAGAATACGGGTGAGAATTATTAAACTACGCGACCAGAGTACGGGAATTAATAGTTGTAAAGGTACCCTTTTTCATTTAGTTTTTAAAGATCTGAAGTGTGGGAAGCAAAGAATGGGACCCAACCAAACATTTGCCATGGAAATAGCGATAGGCTGGAGAGTTAAAAAATAAATAATCAATGATGTGTAAACGCTTTGAAGGATAGAGAGTGAGGATTGAGCTAGCCCAGATATGGCTGCAATATTCCATTTTTTATCTAATCTGTCTCTTGTAACGATAGAGCATGGAACTAATTAGACACTTCCTGGACGATTGCATGGTCATCAGTAAAAAGAGGAGCCCAAAACGCCAATTACAAGCGGGGGATATTATAGCACTTAGTTGGCAACCAGTCTACCGCAGAAAGTAATTGCAAAACTTCTGCTCAGTCAGTCATATCTCTTTCGAGATATGATCTCCCATGTGTGTATCAATCATGGCACTTAACTGACTGATCTTGCATCGTACATCGTGACGGGGGAAAACTCTAGGTTTGACTGATGATGATGAAACGATAATAACATGGTTTGTGGCGGTTGGGGTATTTAAAGTTACAATCCAAGTTTTATGGGTAAGGCATAAGATGACAACGCACAGAAATAATATTGATCTGACTAAAAAGAGTTTTAATGGTAACACTGACGTTATATCTACCGGCCTGTGAAATAGAGCAGATATTGCTGAACTGTGGCTGTGCGGTCTAAAGCACGCTAAATCAAACAGGGATTTCTCCTACAAATAGGGGACGTAGATCCAATCCCCACCGAAAAACAGAATTTATTTATAAATTTTTCTCGAGCGCAGAGGCCGGTAGACGGAATACAGGCTGTTTAAAATAAATTTTTAAAAATGCTAGAGGTCTATTTCAAACACAGGTTTCCACATTTGAAGTAATAAAAATGTCGAATTTAAAATAAATTCAACAATTATTTGCAGATGTATTTATGCTTTTCTGTTAGCGTTTGTATGAAAGTGAACACAATGGACGAAACAAGAATGTGAATTCTAATTTCATTTTCCCCGACGATAACCGTTACGTTACCAGCATAAAATAAGGAGCAAATGATAGTCTGGGAAATGTCTAAGATAAAGAAAACGACTAATAGGGATCGGTTCAAAAAATTGATGCATACGCAAATTAAATGTACCGTTTAATAATCAATAGGAAATTGTGCGCAGGAACTTTTGCTTCAGTAGTTAAAGATTTCTGCATCAAAAGAAAAAAATAACGTGTTGATATGCATAATCGGGATTTTGTTTATTTCACTCGGCCGTGTGAGTTAATCGTGAGAATACGAGATTTTGTTTTTGTTTTTCAGTTCGGCCCGTGAGTGAATTAAGAAAGTACGAGATTTTGATTGGTTTTTCACCTAGACGCTTAAATTAATCAAGAGATATTCTTTTCGTTCAGGCTAGTGAGTTAATCGTAAGGATACGAAATTTTGTTTTTGGGTTCTCACTTAGACCTGTTAGTTAATCGTAAAGACACTAGGTTTTTTTGGTTTTTTTTCTTAGGCCCGTTAGTCAGTCGTGAGAAAACTAGATTCTGTTTTGGTTTCTTCAATCAGGTCCGTGAGTTAATCGTCAGAACACGAGATTTGATTTTTTTTTGTTTTGTTTTGTTTTTTTGTTTTGCTTTTTTTCATTCAGGCTCGTGAGTTAATCGTCAGGATACAAGATTTTTTGATTTTTTGATTTTTTCACTGAGGCACGTGAGTTAATCGTGTGGACACGAGATTTTGTTTTTGTTTTTTCACTCAGGTCCGTGAGTTAATCGTGAGAATACGAAATTTTGTTTTTGTTTTTCATTCCAGCGCGTAGGTGAATTGTGAAGATACAAGATTTTGATTGTTTTCTCACTCAGACGCTTGAATGAATCCGGAGGAAAAAAAGAATGTTCTTTTCATTCAGGTTGGTGTGTTAATCGTAAGACTACAAGATTTTGTTTTTGCCTTTTCATTTAGAACCATCAGTTAATTATGAGGACACAAGTTTTTTTTGTTTTGTTTTTTTTTTTTTCATTTAATCCCATGAGTTAATCGTGAGAACATCAAGATTTTGTTTTTGCTTTTTTACTCAGGCCCGTAAGTTAATCGTGAGGATAAAAAATTTGTTTTTGTTCTTGTTTTTTGTTTGTTTTTTTTTGTTTTTGTTTTTGCTTTTTGTTTTTTTTTTTCACTCAAGCCCGTGAGTTAGTGTGAATAAGAGATTTTTTTTTGTTTCTTTATATAGGTCCATGAGATATTCGTGAGGATATGAGATTTTCATTTTATTTCTTCACTTAGACCCGTGAGTTAATCGTGTGGATAAGAGAGTTTCTTTTGTTTTTCCACTCTAGGCCGTGAATTAATCGTGACGATACGAGATTAGGTTTTAGTTATGCTAATGATATAATTGTAAAGATATTTTTGTGTGTTTTATTCTTTTTTTCTATCAAGCCCGTGCGTTAATCGTTTGTTTACGAGATTTTTTTTATCAAACTGTTTTAGCGTGAACTGTGACTTTCCTCTTGCGGAAGTGAAACAAAAATGATCGATAGTTTTGAAATTAATAAGCAAAAATGACAATAAATACATATGAGTAGACGAGCACTCATCCAAAAAAGTAGACTATTTTTAGTTTTCAAAGAAATGAGCATGTATATATATATATATATATGTATATATATATATATTAGTCATCCACATACAAGCCCGTTTCGCTGTATCACAGCTCACCAGTGTGGCTAGACGTATCCACTTGCTTCTGGCCGGGATCGAAACTCGACCGATTTGGTGTCAATTGGAGTCTCTACTCCCTAAGCCATCGGCGCATGGGGTCCGAGGAGGGGAATTTTATATGTACTATTTACTCACCCTCTGATTGAGCACTCTGGAGAACAGTAGCTACTCTAGCATCTACGCATCGCTCATTCAGTAATGAATTAGAATACACTGGCTACTGGCGTATGATACATCATACGCTAAATGTCTGCCTCCGTCTACCGAGCGCCCATAGCTCAGGCGTAGAATCGCCGACTGACGCCAGCTCGGCCGGGTTTCAATCCTGGGTTAAAAGCAATCGGATGTCTAACCGTGCTGATGAGCTGTGATGCAGCGAAACAGATCTGTCTGCCGGAGGACTATATATATATATTTCTGGGTGTGTGCATTTGCTCCATTGAATGTCTATGTCAAGGTTGGATGTGTGAATTTATATTTGGTTTTGTTAGATTTGACTTTTCTTTTTTTCTCTATTTCCTTTGAGGTTTAATCTTAGTGAGACACTCTCAGCCTCATTTTCGCCTGCAGATGAAATTCCCGGCGTCATAGCCTTGTTGAAAATCATGCAAATGAGTTTACTCTTTCCTTGCATTGGTTTTTCGTTTTTGTTTTTGTTTTTTTGTTTTTTTTTTTGTTTTTTTTGTTTGTTTGTTTTTTTAGAGAAATGTCTTCTCGCGTGATTTTTAATTTTTTAATTTTTATTCTTCAATTTTTTTACGCAATGAACATTGTTTCTACAGACAGTACTAACGGTTGTCTCAGGTTGCTAAACAAGGGTCAACCAAGAAATAGTTTATTTGCATGAAGAATTCAAATGCTACGTCATTATTGAAGACAAGTGCAGCTGAAGCAAGATAATTAACATTGTGGGTTAAGGAAACCAAAAGATTAAAACGTTTCTTATAGATAGATAGATAGATAGATAGATAGATAGATAGATAGATAGATAGATATTAACAGACTGACAGATAGATAGATAGATAGATAGATAGATAGATAGATAGATAGATAGATATTAACAGACTGAGAGATAGATAGATAGATAGATAGATAGATAGATAGATAGATACACAGACAGACAGATAGATAGATAGATAGATAGATAGATAGATACACAGACTGACATAGATAGATAGATAGATAGATAGATAGATAGATAGATAGATAGATAGATAGATAGATAGATAGATAGATATTAACAGACTGACAGATAGATAG
This sequence comes from Ascarosepion bandense, assembly GCA_037127315.1. Classification (NCBI taxonomy): domain Eukaryota; kingdom Metazoa; phylum Mollusca; class Cephalopoda; order Sepiida; family Sepiidae; genus Ascarosepion; species Ascarosepion bandense. The sequence continues at coordinate 270,232 of JBBBDQ010028786.1, forward strand.
ATAGATAGATAGATAGATAGATAATAACAGACTGACAGATAGATAGATAGATAGATAGATAGATAGATAGATAGATAGATAGATAGACATTAACAGACTGACAGATAGATAGATAGATAGATACACAGACTGACAGATAGATAGATAGATAGATAGATAGATAGATAGATAGACAGACAGACAGATAGATAGATAGATACACAGACTGACATAGATAGATAGATAGATAGATAGATAGATAGATAGATAGATAGATACACAGACTGACAGATAGATAGATAGATAGATAGATAGATAGATAGATAGATAGATAGATAGATAGATTATTAATAGACTGATGATAGATAGATAGATAGATAGATAGATAGATAGATAGATATTAAATAGACTGACAGATAGATAGATAGATAGATAGATAGATAGATAGATAGATAGATAGATAGATAGATAGATAGATGGCTAACAGACTGACATAGATAGATAGATAGATAGATAGATAGATAGATAGATAGATAGATAGATACTAAATAGACTGATAGATAGATAGATAGATAGATAGATAGATACATTAACAGACTGACAGATAGATAGATAGATAGATAGATAGATAGATAGATAGATAGATAGATACACAGACTGACAGATAGATAGATAGATAGATATTAACAGACTGACAGATAGATAGATAGATAGATAGATAGATAGATAGATAGATAGATAGATAGATAGATAGATATTAATAGACTGGATGGATAGATAGATAGATAGATAGATAGATAGATAGATAGATAGATAGATATTGATTGAAAGATTGACATAGATAGCTAGATAGATAGATAGATAGATAGATAGATAGATAGATATTAACAGACTGACAGATAGATAGATAGATAGATAGATAGATAGATAGATAGATAGATATTAACAGACTGACAGATAGATAGATAGATAGATAGATAGATAGATAGATAGATAGATAGATAGATAGATAGATATTAACAGACTGACAGATAGATAGATAGATAGATAGATAGATAGATAGATAGATAGATAGATAGATAGATATTAACAGACTGACAGATAGATAGATAGATAGATAGATAGATAGATAGATAGATAGATAGATAGATAGATAGAAAAAGACTGACAGATAAACCCCTACCTATAGGACCTCCTAACTCTACCAAAAAGCTGACTGGGATGCCTTTCGCGATTTCCTCTGCGACGTCCCTTAGGGAAAAGTGTTCGACCTATCAGTTGATGACTGTGCCTCTGAGGTCTCGTCATTGATGCCTTCATACCCACCAGGAAGAATTGCTTAAAATCTCATTCCTCTCCGTGGTTCTCTCCGGCCTACTCAACCGCCATTGCCCACAGGAACCATTTCTTCCGTCTATTCCGGAGACAGTCAACTGATCAAAATAGGCGCCTGTTCACATCTGCTCGCAATGAGAGCAAGAGAACCCTAAATGACGCCAAACAGTTGTTTGCTGAGAGAATGCGACAGCACATAGCTGGCCGCATGTTCGCTCCAAGGACTATTGGAGGATTTGTAAACGAGTGCTCAACAATAGGAAATCCTCAATACCTCCTTTAATCCATGGATTTGAGGTTCTCACGTCATCTGCGGAGTGCTTTGCCCGCAGATTCCCATCTAACTCCACATTTGACTCATCTGAAGTACACCCACCCGACTTCCCTATTAGAAATGAGGCAAAACTGCACGACAGTAGTATCCCGAGTAATTTCAAAACTCGAGCCCCATAAGGCGAGTGGAGACGATAGAATCCCGGTGATAGTCCTTAAGAGGTGTGCTCCTGAACTTTCCCCTGTTCTCTCTAAACTGTTTAACTACTGCCTTTCTGCTTCCTGCTTTCCTGCATGCTGGAAGTTCTCTTCAGTCGTTCCTGTATTTAAGAATTGTGGTGAACTCTCGGACCCATCCAACTATCGCCCTATCAGTTTCTACCGATATTCGGGAAAGTATTCGAGGCCATAATCAATGCTGAAATAGTTCAACATCTCACTGCCCACAAACTCTTCTCTGACAGGCAATATGGCTTCCGCTTTGCCAGGTCCACGGCCGACTTGCTAACAACCGTAACGGAGTACATGCTCCAGGCCCTTGATGAGTCTGACGAGGCTCGCGCGGTTGCTCTGGACATTTCCAAGGCTTTCGACAGGGTTTGGCACTCTGGCCTCCTATGCAAGCTACGGCGTTACGGTATTACCGGTTGCCTGCTTGACCTAATCCAATCTTTTTTAAATAACCGCAAAATGAAGGTCGTTTTGAATGGGCGTGCCTCTTTATCCTACAGCACGAATGCTGGTGTCCCACAGGGCTCAATCCTGGGCCCGACGCTCTTCCTTATTTTCATCACCGACCTCCCAGATGAGATCAAGTCCCAAGTAGGCATCTACGCAGATGACACTACAATATACTCCCGCACCAGTAAGAAACCTGTCGTGGCGGACAGACATAATCTCGCTGCTGACCTTGAACGGGATCTACACTCTGTGGTGAACTGGGGCAAGAAGTGGCTTGTCAACTTCAATTCATCTAAAACCAAGCTGTTGTCTGTCAACCATTACAGGCAACCTCTCCTGCCACTCATAAGCATGGACCAAGCGATTCTCCCGGAGAGTAATACACTACGCCTCCTTGGACTTACCCTGTCCTCAGACCTCAAATGGAACCACTATATTGAATCCATAGCTAAATCTACTGCTAAGAAGGTTGGGTCACTATGTCGATCCAGGATGTTTTTTTCCGCCTGAATCCATCCTGCATATATACAAGTCAACCATCCGTCCGTGCATGGAGTACTGCTGCCATTTATGGTCAGGCGCCTCTTCCGTTCTCCTCAGTGTTTTTGACTGGTTCCAAAGGAGAGTCTGTAATGTGATAGGTACTGATCTGGTGCCTCGACTGCAGCCACTTCCCCACCGTCGAAACGTGGCCTCCCTTTGTCTGTTCTATAAATACTTTCATGGCTTTTCCTCGGATGAACTTAAGTCACTGGTGCCTCCTAAACGGGTGTTTACTCGTGCAACCAGACTGGCGACTGGTTCCCACCCATTCACAGTCAGGTTAGCCAAATACAGACGAAAATTCTACTCCTGCAGCTTCTTCTCTCGCACTTCCCGCCTGTGGAACTCACTCCCATATTCTTGCTTTCCTGGCGGCTACAACCTCCAGAAATTTAAATGCAATGTCAATACTCATCTATTAACCACTGGACTCTAGCTCCCTCCCCACCCCTGTATATCCTTCCCTTTCTTTCCACCTATGTATCTGTCATTGCACCTGCATTCTCTGCTTTCTATTGCTCCTTTCTAACTAGTTTGTAATCCTCACTCTTTTCTAATTAATCTTTTTACAGTTATGTAGCCCCCCGCTCATCAGTGGCATTTCTGCCTTGCTCGGGGTGAAATGATTAAAAGAAATAGATAGATAGATAGATAGATAGATAGATAGATAGATAGATAATTTGAGTGTTGTTTAATGGCATATCAACCTGTGTGGGTTATTTAATGCCAGAAAGTTGAGGGTTTAATGTATTTTTGTTTATATTTGGTTACAGGGCTTGTAAGGAAGAGGGTAGGTCTATACTCCTCTTTGTTTCTAGCGAAATTGTCCTGTTTCTTAATACTTTACTCAACTTCTGGAATGCTTCCTTCGCCATGCCAATTCGCCTTCGGATCTCTGTGTCGCATTTTCCGTCTTCTGTTATAACACTTCCCAGGTATTTAAATTTTTGATCCTGCTTGATTCTAGTATCCCTGACCTGTATTTGGCATATTGGGCTGCCCTTTTTACTGATGACCATACATTCGGTTTTCTTGCAGTCTATTTCTAGTCCTTTCTTGTTATTTGCTTCAGCTACCTTCTGTAGGAGGTCTTGTAGTTTCCTTTCTGTGACTGAAAGAAAAATGAATGGATGTAAGTCAAATTTTGATTTCCTGGTATCTATATGAAATAAGTTTTTTCGTCGTAAACTGAATTTTGAAGGCTAAATAAGTCCTCTGAATAAATGGTATCATGGCAGAGACTAAGAACTACAATTACACCTACTTAGAGCCAAACCCGAAGCAAAAACTAAAATAATACGCCAGAAAAAAATACAGACATACAGGCAGATAAACAGACACACATACAAACATCTTGCCTTATATATATATATATATATATATATATATTATCGATTTTCTACACTATTGTAAGAACTGCAACCTTGAAACTTCTGAATATCGTTTCTTATGTCTTTGTCTATGAGTGTATGAAATTTGATTAAAATCGGACCACTCCTTCTATAACCCGATTTTTTCGATTATCGATTATCGATATTTATCCAGGGTACCTCGACTCAAAACCTAGCCAAGAAGACCCGCAGTGGCTTATAGTACAACTGTGTAAATTTTCAAGAAAATCGGTTCAGCCATTTCGGAGTCTATAGCTAACGGACACACACATACATACACACATACACACATACACAGACAAAGTTCCATTTATAAATATGTTTAGATAAGTGGAACTCACTCCAGACTGTAAAACGTTTACCTTCACCACAAGGAAAACAATAAAGCCACAAATGTGGATGTATTAAAAATACATACATTTTGAACACAACTTTGTCATTTATTAAATATATTTTGAACGTAATTGTATGCCTTCAACTACAGAGAAAATGTATTGTTGGTCATTTAGCTTTAAAATATATTGTTAATCAGCCAGCTTCGAATTCCAGTTGAATTCCTTGCATTCACTTACGCACAAATACCCTTGTGAAAGGTATTAATCTGTCTCTTCCCTCCATTTGTGGGTGAAATAATAGGAGTGATTGGGTTCTATAGCCTTGGCTGGCAACCAGGCTACCGCAGAAAGCAATGGCAACTTATTGCGGGGTAATCTTCTGCCCAGTCAGTCATGTCTCTTTCGAGACATGTTCGTCCAAAGCCTGTATCACGTATGGAACTTAGCTGACTAACTGAAATGCTATACTGCTATTACCAGATTAAGCTTGGTTTAGTAAATGTTCATACGATTGGGCGATCATGTCTTGAAAGAGACATGAGTAACTGAGCAGAAGCTTTTTTTTTTTTTGCCCCGCAGTACGTTGCCATTACTTCCTGTGGTAGACTGATTGTCAAACAAGGCTATGAAACCAATCTGATATTAATCCATAGCTGGTGGGAGAAGAGACGGATTCGTACCTTTCTCAAGATTCGTACCTTTCTCAAGAATATTTGCACGTAAGTGAATGCAACGAATTCCTGTTAAATTCGTTGGTTATTCTACTATAAAATATATTGCTGATAATATTTTTATAAATAAATATGCTATCAATCTGGATCAGTGTAGACCTAGGAATAACAGCAATTAAGAGTTGGCTCTAAGCTCCTCAAAACCGCAAATCACTCGATAAGAGACCTTGCTGCCGGATGTAGTTTATCGTCATACCCAGGACTGCTGTGAATAAACGGAACTGAGAAAACGTTATTGACGATAAAGAACAATAAAATAACAGAGTTCAAGGAGACAGAATATTTATATTTTTGAAGATTGTAGTCGACAGGAAAGTAATTAACTAGAAGAGAGCTACACAAATGAGAAATGCGAGAAAAGAAACTATTAGAATAGAACTTACGGTTACATCCAAACATTACAGCAGTAAAATAACGAAACCTATCTGTCAATGTAGAGGTGCGCTGAAATGCATGAAGCCAACGTCTCAAAAAAGAAAGAGCATCAGAAGAATTGCCATTTTCCCTCAGGACAGAGGAAGGTACATTAAAGATCGGTATGCCTTAAGCGGCCAAGCTAGTTAACAAATACCAGGGAAATATTTAGAGAAAATGCACAAGGAAGTTATGTCACGGCTTTGGAAAAATGTTTGAAGCCGGAATCCCAAGTCAGGACAAAAAAATTGTAGAATGTTCTTTCAATTTTTATCAAGAATTTCTAGATACATAAGAGAAGCCCCAGACCAGTTATGGCAGCAATATTCAATGCACAGACGGATAAAGGCACAAGATAGATTCTTGTTATAAAAATTACTCATCAGTTTGATCCATACTGGGTGCTATTAGAAGATTAAGCTTGGTTCAGTACCCAACTATGGCATGAGCACTTACAGTAATGTAATGGCTAGAACGCTACAAAAGGCCGTTATAATTCTTACTGAATACGCAAAGCAATCCTAGTGATGAAAAGTTTACGAAAGCTGAGCGATATCTCTATTGGTATCAAGGTTAAGTTGTTCATTTTATGCGTTCAGTGTTGTGTTTAGTCGCTAGTTGGAACTTCAGGTCGAGGCATCAGTTAAAAAAATGATGTGGAAGTTGTAAGGGTGGGTGTCAGTGATTGTTAAGGGCGGATAGGTGTTGTTGCGTGGCATGTTCTGATTGGTTTGGCCGATGGCCGAGAAAAAATAAAAAAGAAAAGAAAACGAAAAGAAAAGAAGAATTACTGCTCGTTAATAAAAAAAAAAAAAGGGAGAAAACACATACATGGCTTTGTGCTGAAGAAAAATCGCTAAGATAAATAAATACTTTAGCTCATGGAATTATTTTTAGAACGTATACAACCGCAACGGATTCGTCTCACTGGAATATCTCTCCATCAATATGTGTGTGTGTGTGTGTGTGTGTGTGTGTGTGTGTGTGTGTGTGTGTGTGTGATAGCAAGACACACAGACACACAGACACACAGCCAACCTTTCTGTTTTCTTTATTCTCACACGATCCCCTTTATTGTCCTTTTAGTTTTACGATAAGTCTATCTTCTGTAGAATTTGCTTTGTGCAGTGGATATCGACTCGGAATGAGAAATCGGAGAACTGAGGTCAAATTCCAGTTGAATTCGTTACGTTCACATACGCGCAAATACCCTTGAGAAATGTATGAATCCGTCGTTTCTACCAACAGCGATGGGTTAAATAGCAAAACATGTTGGGTTCTATAAACTTTCTACACAGCAGAAAGTAATGGCAACCTACTGTGGGAAATTTTTTTTTCTTTATCAATAATGTCTCTTTCAAGACATGATCGACCAATCATGTATGGCACTTAACTGACTGTCTTCTGTCGAGTTTTCGGTAAGGCACTTTTTCTCTTTCTTCAACTTCCGGGATTTTTTTCTCTCGTTTTCTTTCTTTCTTTCTTTCTTTCTTTCTTTCTTCTCTTTTACAACCTCACATTTTTAAACGCCTACAAATCTTAGCCTAGTCTAAACTAAAGTGATGAAATATTTAAAAAACAATTTATATTGTATACAGTGGAATCTCTACTTACGAAAGGCTATACATACGAAATTTTCAGGTTACCAAACGCCTCTTCGGAAAAATATTGCCTCTTGTTACGAACGAAATTTCAGGATATGAAAGGGGAAAATTTCAAAATACGCGCTGCTACTCGCAACTCCCAGAGTTCACCTCATTGCCTCCTCAAGTACATTTTCATTATCGACAATGCCATTCCCACCTGCCCGGCCTCGAAGATGATATCCTGGAAGAGTTCTCGTTTATTAAGGTGCTGTACCTCCCACTTAACATCACCTCTATCCTCCAGTCCATGGACCAACAAGTCATTTCGAACTTCAAGAAACTCTACACCAAACACCTGTTCAAGAGGTGTTTCGACATCACCCAGCTTACCCTTCTTGAAGTTTGGAAGCAGCACTTCGATATTGTTGTTTGCCTCAAGATAATCGATATGGCTTGGCAGGAGGTGACCAGACGTACCCTTAATGCGGCTTGGAGAAAGCTGTGGCCCGATGCTGTTGCCTCACAAGATTTTGAGGGTATTTGGTATTGGGTTGAACCAGCGATATTTCCAGTTACGCGATACTAATATAAACAATATGAATATCACACGGCCGTAGCACGTGTAGTAAAAAAAGGACAAGTTACATGGCAATAACAAATAGGCATTTAATAAAACACAAACAAGTAACAATACATTAAGAATGTTTAAGTAAGTCCCAAAACAAGAAGAATGCTCAAGTTGTCCAAATGGACGAGAATGTTTGTTTTTAGCAAGACTAGATAAGAAACGAAATATCGTTACGCCAGCAATTGGTCTTCGTGGCTATCCCACTCAAGCCGGGATAGGAACTGAACCCAGATAAAACAGAGTTCCTCAAAAGGGAAGACAACTATTGTTTTCTTTAAGGGAAGACAACTATTGGCTCCCTACAAGGGGTTCGAGGTGGAGGCTTGGAACCGATTAGTGCATTTGTAGGGTAAAAAGCGTCTCTACTTACGAAAGTTTCACGTTACGAAACGACTTCCAGAACGAATTAATTTCGTAAGTTGTGGTTTCACTGTATTCTTCTATGTTGGGACAGTTCTTCCAGCCTTGAAAGTGAGCGCTCAAAACGCTGATTTTCACTTGGACTCTATTACTTGACACGAGTAGGAATTATACAGCACGCACTGTCCAAAGAAATCTTAGCCTAGTAATGAACAAAATTCATGTGTCAAGCATGATTATGGAACCCTACAAGATCAGTCTACAAATAGTCTGGCGATAAGAAGAGAAAAGTTGTCATCCCAGTTTTTCGATTGGAGATGACTTATTTATGTTTCCTAAAAAAAAAACTGGTATCCGAAATCTTTTTTGTTTTTTTTGTTTTTGTAATTTACTTAAAGCATTGTGTTTGTTAGGTGTATGGTTAGGTCTTGAATGCTATCACAATGCGTTTAGTAAAATAAGGGAAGGCAAAGAAGCTGTTAGGTATTAACTATTTATTTATTTTTTAAAAGCTCAGAGACAAAAAGAAAACATGTTACACGATCTCGCTTATTTTTTTCAAATTCTCTCTCTATCCTTTTTACTTTCTATCACTTTTTCTCTCTTCACCTTCACGCACACACATACACAGGCATATATATATATATATATATATATATATATATATATATATATATATATAGTGTTCAGTCGTGATAATGTTTAGCTCCAAGATCGCTGCTTTTTCAGTAGTTTTACTGATAAAAGGTATTTTGGCAAACAGTCTTTTTTTTTTTATAGTAAAGTGATCGATATCGAGATGGGAACATAGCATTGATGGGTTTAATGCAAAGAATTTATCACTTTAACTGAGCAGGTTCATATCGACTTCGATTTTTCCTGAGGACACCGTTATTATGTCTTTGCATTAAACCTACAGCGAAACAGATCTGTCTGCGGATGACTATTTACACTCTCACACCCTGATTGAGCACTCTGGAAGAATGGTAGACTTTGAAAAACAGTAGCTACTCTAGCATCTACGCATCGCTCATTCAGTAATGAATTAGAGCACTCTGGCTACTGGAATATTATACATCATACGCTAAAAGTCTGCCTCCTTCTACCTAGCGCCCATAGATCAGCGGTAGAATCGCCGACAGACTGACGCCGACGACCGGGTTTCAATTCTGGGTTAAAAGCAATCGGAGGTCTAACGTACTGATAAGCTGTGATACTGCGAAACAGATCTGTCTGCGGATGACTATATATATATATATATATATATATATATGAAGGGTGTCTATAAAGTTCGTTTACAGTTTAGAATACATGTAGCTTTATATATGATATATACGATTGGTAAAAATGACAAAGAAACTTCATGTCTTGCTTTTTGTCTTCGAAGAAGTTATTCATTATTTGTTTTACTTTTTTTTCAATTTCTTGAAACTTCAAATTGACTTGTTTTTAAATTTCTTGAGACTTCAAACAATTTCTTGATATTTCAAAATGATTCTTGTTCAATTTCTTGAAACTTCAAAATGACTTCTTTTTCAATTTCTTGAAATTTCAAAATTACTTTTTTTTAATAACTTGAAATTTCAATTTTTTTTTTCTTTTTTCAGAAAAATTGATTGGATTTCTTTCTAAAGGGACATGTGAAAAATAATATTTATTCAGCCAAACTTCTATCTTTAGATGAATTGAAAGCTAGGATAATTGATGTGATTGAAGATATTATTGAAAACCAGCTGCAAAATGTTTTCCCATAACTAAAGAATCGTATTACCCTTTGTATGCGTAATGATGGCGGACATGTTGAAAATCAACAAACAAATTAATAGATTTAAATACTTATTCTTTCTTATCCTTTTTGCAGTTTGATTAGATCATTTATAATCACAAAGCTACAAGCATTGCACACTGACTTTGATGACACCCTGTATATATATATATATATATATATATATATATATATATATATATATATATATATTGCATATTTTGCAGCAATCTTTCTTTTGTAAATGTTTCATTGAATGTGATGGACAAGGAAATATTTTGTCCAACGTTCTTACAGTTTTTCTTTTATGGGGACTAAGAGAGTTTAAAAACTCTCTTTAGTTAATAGTGTCCGAAGCCGTTTCAGACAATACTTTAGCCATTTTCAAGAGGATTAAAAACACACAAAAATGCAATAAAACACATCAGTTACATACAATGAAAGCACACACAATCACATACACATTCATACACACGCATATATGCACGCACAAACACACACACACATATAGTCTCCTCCCAAATTGTTGGAACAGCAACAGAAATTCCTTCGTTTTTGTTGTTTTTGTTGTTCAGTGAAGACATTTGAGTTTAAGATCAAAAGATGAATATGAGACAAGATCTTAGTATTTCAGCTTTTATTTGCTGGTATATAAATTTTGATGTGCTGAAGAGCTTAGGACAAAACAGCATTTTTTATTTTTTTAACCTTGTCATTTTTCGATTGAGCAAAACTAATTGTTGTAGGGTCTCCCCTTTTTTCCAGGATAATAGACTCGTCTAGAGTATACATATACTCCTTCATAGAAGCAAGACATCGAGAGATCCGCGATACATCGTCAGATCTGAGAGATGCCGAACGATACCGAGAGATTCAGCGTCAGTAGTTCATAGTAACTCTGAGCTCAACTCAGTACCCGTCAGCTTCCGACGTGAACATACTAATTCTACTACGACTTCACTTCAGAGACATTGTATATATCCGACTTATTAACTTTATTTATGGATTACTAACATGCGTTCAAGTTTGTATTCTTTACGTTTAATATACTTATTTTTCTATCTCAAATTCTGTTTATTGTTCCTTTATTTTGTGCGGTTCTCATTACCGGGACCCACAACACTAATGGAACACCTTACTGGCATATAACCATTCCTGGCAGATCTTTTAATATCGCAGTGTGGAAGACCTACTTACAAAATTGACGGAAAGAAAAAAAAAACGCCAAACCTTTTCGGATATATAATAAAATAATTTTAATATTTCTCAGTCGCGTGCATGCCCAGTTTACCAACATAACAAATTTAGGACGATGTAGGTCTGAAGAACGAAACGTGTCACAAGTAAATTTTTCCACTTTCTCATTCAATTTCCCCACTACTGTTCTTGATATAAAAATATATATATCGTCATCTCATATATGTTTATATATGTATATATATTAAAAAGAGAGAGTGCGTGGATTCCAAATTGTTAGCTAAAATTCCCCGAAATTCTGCGTCTAAGTTAATGTTTCGGACGAGCTCATGTACGGTTCGCCTCTAAATGGAAAGTGGCTCTGACTGTCGCCAATCGGAAGCATTTGCAAGGTTTCGTACCGGGCCTAAACGTAATTTTCCAGTGTCTGAAAGCGCTTATTGAGAATGGGCCGGAGGCTGATCATCTCTGGTCGGATCGGCGCGGTGAAGGGGGGTATGATGTTGAAAGACCCGAAACCCCCTAGTGATCCTTGCGATGACATCACTGATGACACCCTCTAGCGCCCCCATTACGGTGCGTATGTTTGAAATTACGAAAATCGAAAACAAAGTGTAAAATGTACTATATTCTGACTGTTGTCGTCATTTTTGTTGTTGTTTCATTCACTGTGCCTCAGTTTTTTTTCACGAATTTTGCGATTACAACAACAAGTACAACAACAACAAAGTCCGAATATCATTAGTGTAAATAATGATAAATCCTCATTACAGAAATTCATTCAGAAAAAAAAGACGAAACACGTCACCTGAAAACTTTTACCAATTTGTCATAGATTTTCCTAATTGCTTTAAATATAAAACATATCACATAGTTTTACCATACTGTTGACATATATATATATATATATATATATATATATATATATATATATATAGAATTTTTGTCTTTATTTTCAACTGAAATTAAAGCAAAAATACGACGTTTAGAACGGCTCATGATTAAACATAATAGACATTCATTGTCTCTTATATTTAATAGCATATATATATATATATATATATATATATATATATATATATGCTATTAAATATAAGAGACAATGAATGTCCATTATGTTTAATCATGAGCCGTTCTAAACGTCGTATTTTTGCTTTAATTTCAGTTGAAAATAAAGACAAAAATTCTCCAACATTTGGATAATTATTTATTGGTTTTCTTCTAAGCTTTCGGCTCACATGAGCCATCTTCAGAGAGGTTGTTTAATCTGAAATATAAAATCCACCATCACCGACGATTTTATTTTGTGTTGACATAAAACTCCGCTTGGCAACGGCAATAGTTACCAAAAATAATAAACGCAGTTCTTAAGTTTGCGATGCGTTTTTATGACGTCACACCGCGGGATAGCGCGAAATGACAACAAAACCATGTAGTAAAATGCAATGTAATATGTTATTTCCTGTTTTAAAGTTGATTTTATTGAGTGTTGGTTGTTTTGATTTGATGTACATGGCCTCCAATATCTGCAGGTTACTCTTACTGTGTGTATGAGTAAGGATCACCGTATTGTTGACCAAAATCTGTCTGATATTACCTACATGTTTATGTTTTTCAGAGAAATGTTGTTTAATAGTACTCTGATCAGAAAGATGACATGTAAGTCTACGGGAGAGCGTGGTTGTAGTAACATATATATATATATATATATTTGTTTGAACTCGTATTTGAGTAGATAGTATGTTTTAAATTAAACAGTATATATATATATATATATTCATTTAAAATTTCGAAATTTATACACCCTTCTTCCGTACCCTACATAGCAACGTCTAGACGCCTTCCTTCAAACTATCTACTCTCTCTCTTCTTTATCTCCCCCTCCAATTGTTCTTTCTTGTTTTTTTTCTTTTTCCTTCTTTTCAAGTGAACTTCCGGTGTATGAATTTCTTGAGTTTTTCATAATCAATTTAGTCGCTAACGAAGCGACTATTCCTCGCAGAAATTTGATTTTCGAAGTTTTATTTGAAAATATACATATTTGACTCTGTAAATAGAGTATACTAGATTTACATGGAACTCTTTGACTGGATCATTTTTAATATTCTTAAGATTAATATTAATAGGATCTCATTTGGGACCTTACCTACATGCCACTTTCTGTTTGGATTATATATATATATATATATATATATATATATATATATATATATATATATATTGTCATCCGCAGACAGATCTGTTTCGCCGTATCACAGTTCATCAGTACGGTTAGACTCCGATTACTTTTTTACCCAGGATTGAAACCCGACCGAAATGGCGTCAGTCGGCGACTATATATATATATATATATATATATATATATATATATATAATAATAATAATAATAATAATAATAATAATAATAATAATCATATATATATATTTTTTTTTTCAATTTCATGTCCAGTTCAATAATAATCACAATCATATATATATATTTTTTTCAGATTGGGTTCTATAGCCTTGGTCGCCAACCAGTCTACCGCAGAAAGCAATGGCAACCTACTGCGGGATAATCTTCTGCCCAGTCAGTCATGTCTCTTTCGAGACATGATCGCCCAAGCGTGTATCACGTATCACACTTAACTGACTGAATGTCATTACGATGAAACATAAAACACCCAAGGTTAATATTTTTAACAAGTGCGGGATATATTTAAGCAATATATATAATACAATATTTAGCAACAAACAACGTTATGGCGAAGCTAGGATCATGCACAATTTGAGATATATATATTTATAGAAATCAGTCAGTCAAGTGTCATACGTGATACAGGCTTTTGGCGATCATATCTCGAAAGAGACATGACTGACTGGACAGAAGATTATCCTGTAGTAGGTTACCATTGCTTTCTGCGGTAGACTGGTTGCCAGCCAAGGCTAGAGAACCCAATCTGTCCTATTGTTTAACCCATAACTGGAGGGAAGAGACGGATTAATAGAAATCAGCAAAACATAAGAGACCCTTTTTACAATTTTAAAATTTCAGATAAAAATCCGAAAAAAATTGACAAACAATAATTGTACTTGCTAAGCATTTTTATACTAGTGTTCACTCAATGCAAGACTCAAGAGCCACTAACGGTAGAGGGCTACTGAATGAGCTTGTTCCATGGATGTAAGAATTGTAGATTATGAGGCTATACAAGATAAGTAACGGTCGGACCTAAATGAGATTAAGATTGCAGTAGTCTGAGAAGCATCCTCTTGGGAGTCTGTTTCAAGAAGCAACGGCACTTTAAAAAAAAAAAGAGATTAACATATAATACGCTATTGAAATTTTCAAAAAATCGTTTTATTGCTATTAATTTAATGAAAATATTTTCTGTATTTCTTTATCAACTTTTATTCGTATAAATTTATAGCATTTGTATTCATTCACCAAATTCTTTTACCTTTAATTCTTCATGTTTGTACGCTGCAGTTCAGCCGATTTAATGAGTTATTGGAAGAATTTTTGCGATATTTTTAACGTGTCAGAATATCTGTTTAGTCTGTAAAAGTTGTCTGGAACAAACCAAGTGACAGTCTCAAAGGAAGACATGTAAAAATTGAGCAAATTTCGGAAGAACTTTCCCAGTTTCGTGGTCCCCTGCTGGGCCGATTTGTAACTTGAAGATGGACATTAAAGTAGATAGATAGATAGATAGATAGATAGATAGATAGATAGATAGATAGATAGATAATAAGAACCAAATTAGAGATAGATAGATAGATAGATAGATAGATAGATAATGAACAGAATTATAGATAGATAGACAGATAGATAGATAGATAGATAGATAGATAGATAGATAGATAGATAGATAATGAACAGAATTATAGATAGATAGATAGATAGATAGATAGATAGATAGATAAATAGATAGATAGATAGATAATGAACCAAATTAGAGATAGATAGATAGATAGATAGATAGATAGATAGATAGATAATGAACAGAATTATAGATAGATAGACAGATAGATAGATAGATAGATAGATAGATAGATAGATAATGAACAGAATTATAGATAGATAGATAGATAGATAGATAGATAGATAGATAGATAGATAGATAATGAACAGAATTGATAGATAGATAGATAGATAGATAGATAGATAGATAGATAGATAGATAATGAACAGAATTATAGATAGATAGATAGATAGATAGATAGATAGATAGATAGATAGATAGATAATCAACAGAATTAGAAATAGATAGATAGATAGATAGATAGATAGATAGATAGATAGATAGATAATCAACAGAATTAGAAATAGAAATAGATAGATAGATAGATAGATAGATAGATAGATAGATAGATAGATAGATAGATAGAACATGATGGTCATTCAATAAATAAGGTGAATTTTTCTGTATCAAAACTTTTAATACAGATAGAAGCTTACTTTTTTTTTCAACGTAGTCTCCCAGCAGTGTCACACATTTTTCCCATCTGTGCACAAGCTTCCGTATTCCCTCAGCGTAAAAATCTTTGGACTGATGTCTCAGCCAATTCCTCACAGCACTTTTGACTTCATCGTCAGTTTCAAACTTTGTACCTTTCGTGAACGCTTTCAAGGGACCAAACAGGTGAAAGTCTGAAGGGGCAAGATCTGGGCTGTAAGGGGGATGAAGGAACAGTTCCCAGCCCTGCTCGTTGATGGGCTGCTGTGTGAGCTGATCTTCAAGTAAGCAAGGTCGTCATGGAAAATTGTGTGTGATGTCCCAACAGATAGGCTCAAAGTCTTTGCAATGTCATCCATTGTCACCCTTCTGTCATTTACTGATTCGAACACCTGTCGTCATCCTCAACACTGCTCCCGCCTTCTTTAAACAATTTAGCCCACTTGTAGACATTTTTTGGCTGAAACATGTGGCACCATACACAGTTGTCATTCTTCTCTGAATTTCAACTGTTTTGCAGCCTTCAGCAACCAAAATCTTGATAACTGACCTCTGTTCAATCCTGGAGCATGCTTCTTGGTCGGCCATCTTTGTTAATCTCCAAAACTCTCAAAGTTTTGTTGTTGTTTTTTTTCAATCTGAAAAAAAAAAATTAAATCCCTTTAAAAAAAAAAGTAAATAATTTTTTTTTAGAAAAGTAAGCTTCTATCTGTATTAGAAGTCCTTATACCAAAAAATTCACCTTATTTATTAAATGACCATCGTAAATAGATAGATAGATAGATAGATAGATAGATAGATAGATAGATAGATAGATAGATAGATACTAACTGGTCTATACATGTATATATATATAGAGATAGAGAGGCAGAAACAGAGACAGACGGAGAGAGTGAGAGAGATGGTGAGGGCGAAGAGATACGACACGATTAATGTCGATATGAGCAAACTTGCTTGGCTAATCAGATAGAATAACAGTTATGTTCAAATTGCGATCGAAAGATGATAGTATATCACGAAATCAACCACTGTAAAGGTGGTTAGTCAGACAAGACACAAAGTAAAAATCCCGTCTGATCTATATTTCTCATCTGCAAACGAAACTGAACATTAACCTCGGGATAGTTAAACACAAGTGATCGCTTTTTGGCAAACAGGAAATGCTACATAGGGCAAACGGAACTTATTTTTAGAATTAGGTAAACAAGTTTGGGTGATAATCCACCTCATTTGCAATACATTGCTGGTAAATTTCGTTTTTTTTTTTTTTTGGTTTATTTTTATGATTGGCATTGAGGTCAATGACTTGGTTCTCCGGGGAAATACTTTCAAATTCTTTGCACTTAATGAATGAATACGACACACAAGAGTTCGTGGAATCGCGTGTGTGTTCTTAAGTAAAAAAAAAAAAATTACTACAGGAAATAGTAAGAAGCTTATTTGATTGATGCGTAGTTACCTCCCCTGATAAAGTTCTCTGAACCGTGAGGTTTGATAATTTCTAAAAAGCAAAAATAAAAAAAAAAGGAAAAGAAAAAAATGATGTGTATAGTTTTGATTACATTGCAAAGGGTAAGAACGGAAAATTAAGAGACAGGAAAGAGAACGTAGATGAAAAGTTTTTGGGAGATGTGATATTCGTCGAATGCCAAAGAGTATGTGGGGAAATATTAGGGGATGATGATGATGATGATGATGGTGGTGGTGGTGGTGGTGGTGGTGGTGAGGTATTTAGCAGATTAGCCATTTTTAAACGTTATTTTAGTTTCTCTGGAAAACAGGAAGCTGATGATTAAAGAAAGAAGAACGACAAAACAGAGCAGAAAACCGACAATAACTTGAAAAAATAAACACAAAGCTTAAAGAAATAAAGTAAAAGGAAGCAAAAAAAAAAAGAACGAAAAGAATAGAAAGATAAAAAAAAATGAACGAAGAGAATGAACGAAAGAATGTGTAAAAGATGAAAAATGCAAACACGATAAAAAGAATAAGAAAAAAAAGAAAAAATCTAATTGAAGAAAAACAGATAGAAGTTTTAGAAAATAAGGAAGGAAGGAAAGAAAAATGAAAAAGAAATAAAGGAAGAAAGAGGATTAGGTAATCAACGAAAAAAAAAGAAGTCGTAGAGAAAGACAGATAAAAATTGAAGAAAGAAAGAAAGAAAGAAAGAAAGAAAGAAAGAAAGAAATAGCACGTAGAAAACGCATTTTATAAACAAGGATACACAGAATAAAAAAAAGACGAGAAGAGAAAACCTGAAAAAAAAGAAGTCAAAATTAAAGGTAAAGAATTAAGAAACATTAAGGAGAGAAGCACAGAAAGACACAAATAAGCAAAAGAAAGAAGAAAGAAGATGTGGAATAAGCATTTCACAGAAAGTTACAAAGAAAAAAAGAAGAAAAAACTTTTAAAAAGAAAGAAGCAAAGAAAGAAGGAAAGAAATAAGAAAGAAAAAAAATTGGTAAAAAAAGAAAAATATTAAAAAAAACGAAATGTAAGAATAAAATAGTCAAAAATTAACAGTGGTTAAAAGAAAGAAAGGAAGAAAGAAAGGAAGAAAGAAAGAAAGAAAGAAAGAAAGAAAGAAAGAAAGAAAGAAAATGAATGAACCTGAAAGTGGCGGTAAGGAATTATAAGAATCAAGAAGAGAAACGTGGAAAGGAAGACATGAAAGTGAAGGCAAGAGATTAGAAAGAAAGAAAGAAAGAAAGAAAGAAAGAAAGAAAGAAAGAAAGAAAGAAAGAATACCCGTGAAAGTGAAAATAAGGAATTTCGAAAAATTAATGCAAGAGGCGCAAAAAGGAACAATTAGGAGAAAGAAAGAAAGAAAGAAAGAAAGAAGACGCAATTGAAAGTAATTAGGAAAAATCCAGAAAAAAAAGAAGGCTAAAGGAATGAGGAAAAATCCAGAAAAAAAAGAAAGAAAAATTGAAGGCAAGAAATGAGAAAAAATTAAGAAATGAAAGAAAAAAGAAGGCAAAATTGAAGGAAAGGAATAAAAAAAAAAAAAGAAAGGCAAAAAGGAACAAAAAAGCGAAAGAAAAAAAGAAATATGGGAAAATAGATAAGAAAAGAAAGAAAAATTAAGAAAACGAAATTGAGGAATAAAATAGCAAAATAATAACAGTGGTTAAAAGAAAGAAAGAAAGAAAGAAAGAAAGAAAGAAAGAAAATGAAAAACGAAGATATAAAAAAAATGAAAACTTCGAAAAAAAAAAACATTGAATGAATGAAATTTGGGAAGACAGAACGGAGAGGGCCGGAGAAGGAAGGACCAAAGAAAAGGAGAATGAAAGAAAAAGAAAAACGATCAGTGAGACGCTCAGAGATCGATAAGCAAAAAAGACTAAACAATAAGGCTTGATATATTGAAAACTCAAAGAGGAAAGAGAAAAGAATATTTAGTAATTTCAAAGACAAGATTATTAAGCAACAAATAGAGAGGGTGAGAGTAAGAGTGATAGAGAGAGTGTGTGTGTGTGTGTGAGTGAGACAGAGAGAGACAGAACTTATGGGAACAGGACGGGCAAAAAAAGGCAAAAAAGATTACGCATGAGAGGCGGAAGCTTTTTTTTCCCGTCGATTGACGCTTAGGTCTACGTCAGCTCAGCAAGGCGGCATGAAAACACGCCGTCGAGAGAGCAGACGGAAATGTTGGGCGTCATTATCGCCCCCGCCTGTGGGGTGTCACCAAGCACGAGCACTCTAGTTATAGACCGAGCACTTTTTTTTTTTAATCATTTCACCTCAAGCAAGGCATCCCACTGCCACTATTGCACAGGGGGTAACATAGGGGAAGATGAAGAGGAAGAGAAGTTAGATATAGGAAATGTCAGAAGGAGGGTGATAGACGAGTAAGGATACCGAGGCTGAGGGTTGGGCAGATGGGAAGAATGTTTGAGAGAATGGATGCGAGTTAGTGTGTTAGGAGGTGTCTGTTGACCTTACATTTAAACTCCTGGAGATTGTAGCTGTCGGAGAAGCAATCATGTGGAAGGGAATTCCACAGGCGGGAAGTGCGAGAAAAGAAGCTGTTGGAGTAGAAATTGAATTACATCTTATCGGTTTCACTGTAAGAGTGTAGAAGCTAGTTGCTAATCTAGTATCTCGTGCAAGTTCGTACCTAGGGGGCACCAGAGTTTCCACACAGTAATAATATTATTATCCATATAAAAGCACTATTCTGTCGGTAACGCTTACCTTAGTTCCTGATCGCTGATAATACCTTTTGCTTGAATTTCAATGTAAATCTACAATAAAATCATCCTTCATTTAGACGCCACATCTCTTCAGAACGTGGGCGATCACTGCTCTTCACAACTTCCTGTCCTTTGTACTTCTTAGTAATGTTTCTATTTTTGCAATCTCTCCTAATCTCTGTCTGTTTATAATCTCTTTAGATAAGTCCTTCGATGCTTTCCCCTGTCTCTCTTGCCTTCAGTATATCATATGAGTGTAAAATTCTCCAAGACCACTTTCTTCATTATTTACCCAAGAAATTTCAATTGTCACTTTCTGATTCTATGAATAAGTGTCATTTTTGCATGCATTTTTTATAAAATCTTTTCTTTATTGATATGTAATATCCATAGAATTCTCAACATCCTTCTGTAGAACCACATTTCTGTTGTCTTCTTATGTGTGTCAAATTCTTCAAGACACTTTCCTCATTATTTTCCCAAGAAATTTCAATTGTCACTTTCTGATTATGTGCATAAGTGTCATTTTCTAATGCATTCTTCATAAAATTTTCTCTTTATTGATATGTAACATCCATGGATTTCTCAACATCCTCCTGTAGAACCTCATTTCTGTTGACTTCTTCATCTGTGAGGAGACTGTATTTTCATTATGCATAAGATATATTTATCTTTCAATAACGTCTATCTTAATTCTTGAACATTCTTCGTCACTTTCTTCCTAATTTTCATTGCATTTCTGTTGGAAATTGTTATAATGCTCGTGTAAGCTCGTTGTTCTGGTTAATAATATTCCAAGGAAAACACTGGAACAAAAGATAAAGGTGAAGAAACTGTTTAAACACGTGGATTAATAATACAATAATAGCGAAGACTGTAGTCAGTGCTGCAATGCGTACGGCCCTCTTTTCGACTTCTGATTCTATCAGTTCTGGATTCTCTCATAGTGAATTGAAGAATCTATTTTCAACAATCTAATTTCATAATGGTCGGTCATTTTTCTACACAGCACCTCCATTTCTAAGATACGCATTCTCTTTTGAATACGTATTTTCTTCTCAGGGTGTTCATTTCCAAATCTTCCCTTGCATTTATCTTGTTTACCGATGTGTGTGTTTGAGTAATTATAAGTCAAAAGTATCATGCAGTACTTCCATAGGTAAATATCTTTGTTGGGTTTTAATTTCCTTAACATACCTTGGTTTTAATTTGTTTAAACGCCTTTTATGTCACCAATTTTGACATTGACCCATATTCATAACCTTGACCATGCGATCCACTCTTCCACTATTTCCTAATTTTCTTTTCCTGCTTTTACGTGCGTTTATGGTGCATTGGATATCGGCTCCGAATGAGAAATCGGGAAGCCGAGTTCGAATTCCAGCTGAATTCGTTGATACAAGTATTCATGTAATCTTATACTTTTTTCTTTTTCTCTAGATAAATTATATAAAAATTGTCTGAATGTTTTATTTATCTAACTGCTTTCGGCTATACTTTTAGCCTTTATCAAGGATGAATTTTATTTAATTTTTAACTGAATATATAAATTGTTTTATGTATGTATGTAGAGTCATACAAATCGTTTATTTTCCAAACACGGTGAGAATATTGTTCATCACTCTGACCTTAGTTTTTGTGGGTCTCATTTAACTACGCATGGAAGCCTATCAGGCTTTATATCCATAACATACGCATTGATCATACAAACATAATAACATCATCTACATGAAAAAAAAGGATGTGCGTTGTGGTGCAGTGGATATCGGCTCGGAACGAGAAATCGGGGAGCCGAGTTCGAATTCCAGCTGAATTCATTGAATTCACTTACACGCAAATAACCTTGGGAAAGGTATTAATCCGTCTATTCCTTCCCGTTATGGGTTAAATAACAGGACAGATTGTGTTCTATAGCCTTGGTCGGCAACCAGTCTACCGCAGAAAGCAATGGCAACCTACTGCGGGATATTCTTCTGCCCAGTCATATCTCTTTCAAGTGTGTATCATGTATGGCACTTAACTGACTGACATCCCGAAGAAAACAATATATTCAGCTTTGAAAAATCTTATAGTTAATTTCGTACTATGTCAACTTTTATTTTTCTTCCAGGTAGTAATTTCTCAAACACAGATTTAAGTTTCCTGGCAAACATTAGTTCCACTGGTGACATTCTCGATGCAGTATTAAAATTAAAACTGTTAGAACATTACTTCTTCCCGGTTGTTCCTGTTTAATTTATTTAACGTCCTTTTGAACGTATAAACAGAACGTTCGGTCTGACCATTTGGTCTTGGGCGTTGTTATATGTTCATATATGAATATATAAATCAGCGGTCTGCAACCCCCGGCTCGCGGGCCACATCCGGCCATCGAGTGAATCTTGTCCGGTCCGCTACCTTACTCAGGACACGATATAAATATAGGTAATCCAAACCAAAGTGACAGTTGATAATCTGAATATATTGCATCGAAATTTTAAAGAAATATTTCTTTTTACCTGAAGAATGTGTTTTACTTTTATTTTTTATTTGTACGGATCGCCAAAATTAGCGTACGACCTCACTTTCACTTTTTCTGTGAAATTGCTTTCGTGAGAGGGCACTTTTAAATGAATATAAAATAGTGTTTTCAACCGATTTTAATGGAAATTTTTTATCAGTAATGATTTATGAAACATTTATTTTTAGATGTAATATATATTTAACAAAATTCCAGTCAGATATTAAATTATATTGAATCCTTGCTTTCTTCAAGCACAGAAAATTTATTCACATATTTAATAAAATGGTCCTTCTCCATTACACTGTAGTCATAGCTGCTTGGCTCTCCTCCATGATTCTACATCGCTTTTTGGCTCTCACTTTCCAAAAGGTTGCCGACCCCTGATATGAATAATGGTTATCCTAATACTATAGTGGCTAGCATTTGACGCTGTAATTATTTCTAAATATGTTAATGATAATTCAGATATCACCATGTTCCTTATGTCTTTAAAAGATTTTTGACATTCATCGGAACAATTCCACACTGCATCTTTTTTAAATTATTTATTTTAAGACGTTCTCAATTTATGCATGTTTTATACAGAAGGTTTCTAATAGCTCGCGAGCCCTAGAAACGTTGGAACGTCCGGATTATGCTGACCGGCCTATCGGAAAACCTTCAGGATATGAGTGACTCCAGGAAAACTGCAGTTATCAATGACGATTTCAAGAGGCATCAGGTGGACATTGCTACACTGCAGGAAACACGTCTGGCAGACTCTGGATCATTGAATGAGAAAGACTACACGTTCTTCTGGCAGAGAATGAGCTCGAACGAACCTCAACAACACAGTGTGGGCTTCGCGGTTAGGAACAGCCTCCTGAATATTATTGAACCAGGTAGTAACGGTTCTGAGCGACTTCTCACTGTCCGCCTCAACACCAGAGCGGGTCCCACCAGAGCAGATTACCCACGTCAGCGTGTATGCCCCGACACTCTCAACCAGACCGGACTCCGAGTTCTACGACAAACTTGCAGCCACTATCAGCAGCATCACAAACACAGAAGAGCTTGTTCTCCTGGGCGAGTGGGTGCTGGCTAGGCCATGTCCACTGCATGCCAGACGGTCGCATTCCAAAAGACCTCCTGTATGGAGAGCTGGCCTCTGGAAGAAAACCCACTGGGTAGTTAAAACTACGGTATCGTGACATCATAAAATGTGATATGAAAGCTGTGGGCATCAACTACGGGAGAGCGTAGCAGTCAACCGGTTCAAATGGAGAGGAACCCTGGCCCAACAAGTCAAATCAAAGGAGGAGCAACTGACACAAGTCGCCATGGAGAGGCGGGTTCGCAGAAAACAAAATGACAGCTCCCACAAACCAGAAACAAAGCATAAATGCAGCCTCTGCAACAATGACTGTCACTCAGGCATCGGCTTCTACAGTCACAGATCCCGATGTTTCAGCCAAGCAGTGGATGCTATCCATGGTCAACCCTGACCGACGGAGGCCTACTACTATTTTAAGACATTCTCAATTTATGTATGTTTTATACAGAAGGTTTCTAATAGCTTGCGGGCCCTAGAAATAATTGTGTAGTGGCAACATTTACGAGATAAGCATATTTTTAATAACCTGGTCTACTCCCATTTGCATCAGTTATTTCTCCCAAATATTTTATATCTCTCCTGAAATATTGGTATTTTTACAAACTAAAATATGTCGATAACAAACGCTTTCTGTCGATCCTGAACTTCATCTTGAGCTGATCCTAAAAAATCCGACCAAATCCTGATGAGAATAGAGTACGTATGGCAAGATTTCCTCAATTTGTGAAGTCCATACCACCATTCTTGCTACGGCTAACTACGTTAAAAACGCTATTTGCCTCAACCCAGAATATGGAGACGACAAATTTTCACATGCGTATGCTAGATCGATGAACATGAGATGTTCAGGATCGGTACGAGCCGTCACCTCGGTGACATAGTCCTAGAACGGGTGCACCTGAAGACAATAGTAGAAGGCATGCGAAGCCGTTTCCTGCAGACCGAAGTCGCACTGATAACAGTCGGGCAAACCCGCTCACCCCCAGCCAAATGCTATGCCACAGAGAAACAGTGCGCTCCAAATCAATCGCCAGGTAAGCGAAAACTCAG
This sequence comes from Ascarosepion bandense, assembly GCA_037127315.1. Classification (NCBI taxonomy): domain Eukaryota; kingdom Metazoa; phylum Mollusca; class Cephalopoda; order Sepiida; family Sepiidae; genus Ascarosepion; species Ascarosepion bandense. The sequence continues at coordinate 294,734 of JBBBDQ010028786.1, forward strand.
GGTTACTGATGTAATCCGCTTGCTGGCGCTGAAGACTGGAATGAGTTCAAGTTGGCCAAAATATTTACCTATGTGCTTTGCAAAATGGGCCTGTAGTTATCTAAATCCCACCCAACATCCACGTGCTTTTTAACAGTGTGATCACGCCCATGGAAATTCGCCCGGAATCAGTTGTTGAACACGACAGTCACAAAGATTCGCAACAGACCATCATCACAAACTCGACACAAAGATTCGCAACAGACCATCATCTTCCGTAGATTTGCTACTGACGCTCCTCTTCAATGTCAAATAAACTTCGCACTCTGTCATCCTACCCTCGGAGCTAACCATTTTAGTCGGCGAAAGCAGAGGAAAGTCAGCCAAACGGCTGCAAAACTCTTCGTCACATAGTAAACAAGCTCTCTAAATGTTGCTGAAATGCCTCGAACATGTCCTTGGTCGACCTCAGAGCACACCCATCCGGGGTATAGACCTCTCAAACGTAACTGTCAGAACCTTCTTTGTGCAACTCTACTCACATATTCACGGCTTCGTTATACATCATGTTTAGCTTATGCTTAACTACCTGACCCTGTTAACGCTCGCTAGCCACACGCTCTAGAGCCTGTCTAGCTAAACAAATCTCTAGAGAATCGCCAGCAGCCTTCGCCCGGGACAGACTATCCTTGAGTCTTCAACTTTTTAGTCTCATCTAAGGGGAGTCTTTAGCTATATTTGATGGTGAAAGACCTCATTTTATCCTTAAGTATGTCCTACCACCTATTCTCAATAATCGACCCAACTAGTCCCCCATGCACTAATTTAGTTAACTCTTGCCGAAAGTCCCGCCTGTTCAATAAAGACAAATTGATCTTCCAGTTTCCTGCTATTCTAAGCCTAGTGCCTAACGCTATCCGGGCATAGGACATAACATAACAGACCGCATCCACATCTCCTGTCCTAAGTGATCCACCCAGTATCTATCGACGTGGTCAAACTCGCCCTTCATATCAACCAAGTTACGACAGCCCGATTTCCCACAATCTCCCCGCCCCTGTTTATTTTTGGTCCAGATTGATATTAAGCGCAAAGAATGCACTAGAAACGGCCTTGACCGCTTCGTCTGATCGTCGAACGCTTAAACGATCCGAAACGAATTACTGTTCACAACAATACCGGTCACGATCAACTGCACCTCCCGCATTAACATGGTCCACCCTTGAACCCAGAATACATTTAACCAGTAAGGAAACGTCTCTGGTCAGCTGGTTTTCGTATGCTGAATAGACAACAATTGCTAGACAGCACAAGAGTATCAACTTCCCAAACAAAGTGCGTCTCTTGGATCGCGGCCACATTCAAGCCAAAGAAGTGATCTCAAAGCAGGAAGGCCACCTTACTCCGATCCTTGCATTCAAGTTGGAAAGTTTGACATTTTCCAAATATGAATATTGGACGCAGACTGGGCACAAATATGCGGGTGTCAGGGAATTAACGGTTATCCCAGACCTCGTCATCCATTTCTGACGTAATACGCCCATTAAAAATAATTACGCCGACGTCACTTGGGAAGGTTAACTTCGACGCTTTATATAAGGAGGAATGGAGAATAATCGGGACCCTCCCTGCACATAATTTTTCCATTTTCTTCAAATTAGAAGTTCCTATGTGGGCTAGTCTCATGTCCGGTAAGGAGTCTTTTGCGCCAGCTAGGTCGTCAGGTTTCCATCTGTATTCTTATTAGGGTTATTACCCCATATATATATATATATATATATATATATATAGAATAAAAAGTGTGAGAAACCGTGAACGTTTTCTTTAAAGTGTATATTTATTGTTTTTGTAATTATACATGTTATGAAACATTAATTGTTCATAATGGTGTTTGTGACGCTACACGTGTTTCAAGTCTAAAATTCACCTGAAGAGTGTCAATTTTAGACTCGAAACACGTGTAGCGTCACAAACCCCAGGATCGTGGGGGAAGTTTCTGAACTCCTCCGTCGACTGGAGGTATACTTGAGCAATGGCCTTAATAGAGCCTTCCTTTGGGAGGAAAGATCCTTTTCAAGAGTCTTTCTGTATACTTGACATTGCCTCCCTTTTTTCTGATGGGGGTTGGCTAGATATTGGTATAGGGGAGGGAGATGAAAAGTTCTTAGTGAGAGAAGTGGGGGGGATGTTTGTCTTTTCGGTATAACTTCCTTCATTTCTGTTTGTCGAAGAAGTGACGTATTAAGACATAGAATGTTCTATGGCTTTCTCCACCCTACATTTGTTCTTTTGCAGAATCGTGACCTCTTCCTCCTCCTTTACTCCTTTTAAAGATGAAGATCGCAGTGGAGGAATATCCTCCAACTCTATAATTTCATCTAGTATCTGTGGTTGCTGCTGTTTCTGCTGTGGCTACTGTAGTTGCTGCTGCTTTTCTTGTCCTTGCTGCTGCTGTTACTGAGATTTCTGCCGTTGCTGTTCTTGCAGTTGCTGCTGATGTTGCTCTGGATGTTGTTGCTGCTTCTTCTGCTGCTCTTGTTTCTACTGTAGTTGCTGCTGTGATTGTTGTTGCCTCAGGCTCTGCTTTTCTTTCCGCCCCTGTAAGACATCCTGATGGGGAGGAGAGGGTCAAACACTTTAACCCCTCTTTACCATCTGCTGCCATTTACTAGGACCTAACCGGACTTGTCTGGCACCACTGCTTCCATCAAAGTTGTTGGTTGCTGAGGTGGTGCCGCCGGGAACCTGCGGGGTCAGGCTTTCGACAAATGCTCCGCAGCGCCACAGGAACGGCAATGGGGTCGACGACTTTCAACAATCACTATGATTGCACGTCAAAATGTCGGATATATCACTGAAGCACTTGCGAGACATGGTCACCTGTAAGAAGACTTCCCCGGTGGCAATGCCCTCTTTGCTCTTTACTGAAGAAGCATCCCCTACTTGTCCATAATGATCACAAAAGGCCACCAAATTGTCCCTAGCGACGTCGAAAGGCACCCCAGAAAAGATTATTTTAGTATTTTGTTGCCTATATATTCAGTTTGCAGCTTCAACAATTTAGTGGTCAGGATGCTTACTGTTAGGTTTCATTAGCCAGCAGGATGTCCCACATAACGTTTGACATGCTGACCAATGCGTTAGTGGGTATACTGAAGCCTTTCAGCGCCTCCTCCATTTTCTCCCTACTGACAACAATCAATTTACAAGTTTCGACATCTGTGGTCATTAAGAAGTTCATCTTGATCGCTATTGCCCCCAATACAGAAGAAACTGACAATATGTAATTATCAGAAATGTATTATTTGAATACTTTATTCTGGGCATCATAGTACTTCTGGCCCTTTTCGGGTTTATCAACTGTCCATGCTCATGTAGTAGTTCGAGAGAGAGTTTTTTTTCCGGCTTCTGAAGAGAAACCTCCATAGTGAGGGGGCTCTAACGTCACTATACGTACAAAAGTTAAAGAAAGACAATGCAATTCGATACACTTAGCAATACGGACAGACGCATAAGAGAACTTACAGACGGACACTTGCTTTTCAATAATTATACAAACAAGTCTAAAAAACAATCTGAGTGAGAACGACTGGCAAACACTTGCCTCTACTTTTTAAAAGCAAATCGCACAAATACATGCTGGGTTTTTCTTAACCAATAAAATAGGCAGGTTTGCAGTTTTACATTACTCAGTCCCGATATGTTTTGTCTCGAAGTCATTATCCGAACTTGGCATCAATTCGTAGTTTGTGAATTTTGGCATTCTTACTGTTAATTCGTTTTTAATATATTGCTTGCTTGATATTATTTAATTTTGCCTTGTTCCTTTTCTTTTTTATTGCAAATTTTGATAATTCTGTTTGTTGGTCAGTTCTCTTATTTATTTTGCATTCAACCATGTTATCACACCCTACACCTATGAGCTGGCTTTCCTCTCATAGGGAATAGAAGAGCCTATGTTCAACATTCTTATGTAGCGATGGTCGTTCGTCAATCTACACAACAAAAATCATTTGCAATTCATTTGCGTTCTACGTATAATAGCTCCATCATATCAGTAACGCCCGTCTTAATTCTTGACTACTGGTAACACTTTTGGTTATCAATACATTCCATTGTAAATTGTAATGCAGGGAGAGTTGCCTCCGTGCAGAAAACACTGGGAATTCATTGACCGAACAATTATCTTTACTGTTGGTTGAAATGAAAAGAAAGTAAGTTTCACAAGTTCACTGTTATAGCTCTTTTTAGTCTTACTAAAAGTTTCCTTCCTAACCTTTTATATAAAGTAGTCTGAAAAGCTAACATCTTGATTATGTCACTATTTTTTCATCAAATTATAGGTGTTACCAATTTTAGTTATTGCTGTTGCTGGAAGTAGAGTTCTGATGAAGGATTACTTTCTTGAAGACCTAAAATGATTCGTTCGCTTGAAGCTAATTTCAATAATTGATCTACGAAAACCGTTGGATATAGATGATAGTTTAGAAATTTAAGACAAGTTTGACGTTATGCATGACAACCATACGGGATTTTAAAACTGACGGGACTATTTCAAAAATCGTCTCGAGTTCGGTTCTCGTTTGATTACTGTTGTGGATTCCAGAGGAGGAACCGCCAAGATAATAAACAATAAAAACCGGTTTGGAGATAGAAATTAGATTATAATGAACGTAATATACAAACTGGAACAAGGGTTAGTTAATTCAGGAATACTATTAGTAGAAATTAATATATACAAATCTATATACAAATCTTGAAGTAAAATAGGTAACTTATTCTAGCTGAATGGAGCTCAGAACTAGTGTGGTCTCTGGGTAGCTTCGGTATCTGTCGGAACTCGTCGTTAACTGTAACGGATCTCTACGATTACTCTCCACAGTAAACTTCAACTACAAATGAGATTCCAGATCTTCAAATGTTCTCTCTATGGCAGGACTATATATACACTCAGTCGAGTTCATTGTCATATACAAAAGGGGAAGATTCCACAACAATAACCGAAGCAACATCGAGGCTGGCCAGTATCTTTGCGTGACATTTTTAGAATACCAGTTGCTGTGAGCTTTTATATGTGAGTGAGAAATTGGTAACGGCTCGGAATTGGAAGTCTAAGATCCGAGTTCCAATTCTGGTTGGGTTCGTTATATTCCCTTATGCGCAAGTACTCACGGAAAATGTATTAATTGTCTTCTCCCCTCAACTGTGTGCTAATTAGTAATACTTGCATCACTAAATTATCAATATCTCGAAAACAAAAACTTTTCTGGCTTTAAATAACTTTCAATGGGTTGATAAATCGTGAGAAACTAATTGACTCGAGTTCTTTGATTAATATTTTGCTGTGTTACACAAAACTACCCCAAGCGCAAATTATACTGAGTTCAATTTCCTTATATCCAGTGACGTGCATATGTTTTGGTGTTGCCTGGAGCTAACTCCTTCATTGTATGCCACAAAACTCAAGTATAGGTTACTACTCCTGTTTTGCTTATCAAAACACAGATCCACATTCACATCAGCTTGTGAGACGATAGAGCACTTTGTACAACGAAGTTAACAGAGACAATTTCAAATTTCAAAAACTAAATTTTTCTTTCACAATTTGATTGCATTTCTTACCGATATAGATGACCGGGGCCGTCGCATCGTCTGTCCTACTGCTGCACGTTATTGCTTATATCCTATTCTAAATTTTATATAACTGGTTCAGATGCAGAGTTATTTTAAATAACTTGTTGTTGTTTTTTAATCCCGCCTTCTGAATGTTATGATGGATTATGATGTCTGTAGCATTTCTGCTTTTATTGCAATTCCAAATGATAGTTTCTCTTTTGGAAAAGCTTTATTGTACTTCTTGGTACACCTGGAAAAGAATGTTGATTCTTTGTTCAATGCTATTCTTATCCAAACTAGGAAAACTTATGTTACTGAGAGAGGCTCCTCTTCTCCACCCGAAAACTGCCCTCGGAAGGCAAAGCAGAAATGCTGTTTTCCTCTTTCTATTTTCCCTTTATCTGGCCTGTTAGTAACAGGTTCTCCAAGCCCTTCTTCCTCATTGCATGTTCCAGGAACTTTAGTTGTCTCTTCCTAATGCTCAGAATTAATTTCCTTTTTGTCCCCATCCTTTCCAAACCTGTCCAACATCCACTGCCATATGGAAGAACCAACATCACATAGCAATCCAGTACTCTCCTCTTTGTTTCTAGTGAAATTATCCTGTTTCTTAATACTTTAATAATTGTTTGGGGTTCTTTTTAGTAAAATGTAAACGCAAATTCTACTCCATCAGCTTCTCTTCTCGCACTTCCCGAATGTGGAATTCCCTTCCGGTTACTTGCTTCCTTGACAGCTACAATCTCCAAGAATTTAAATGTAAAGTCAATTGTCATTTTCTATCTCACTGACTTGCATCCTCTCTCTCTCTCTCATGCTCCTTTCTCCACCACTCTCATCAGTATTCTCATCCTTCTCTTACTCACTTCCTGACACCCCCTATAAACTGTCACACGTTCTTATAACTTCCATCTTATGTAACCCCCTGCAAAACAGTGGCAGTAAAATGCCTTGCTTGGGGCGATATGATTATAAAAAAAAAGAAAAAAAAATTCTCTACTATTATAATGTGGATATAAAGTGGTGGATCAGTTCTACATTACAACCAATATATAAAATTATCCCTCACTTTATGGTCACAGTCATCCTTCTCTTACCCACTTCCTCACAACCCCTATAACCTGTCACTCTTTCTCCTAACTTTCCTCCTATGTAACCCCTTGCGCACCAGTGGCAGTAAACTGCCTTGCTTGTTGTGTCATTAGTGCTTCCCTTAATCACTGATCCCAAATTTATGTCTGACTTTCATTGCATTTTAAAGTAAAATGATAAGCAAAGGATAATTGCCCCATTCTGTTAAAGATGCTTGCCGCAATTTACTTTAGGTCACGCTAGTCAAATAACCCATTAGGGTTGTGAGGAACATCACGTACCGCAAACATAGCAGCAGTGTTGTGATTAGGACAAGATGATTTGACGGAGGCTACACATCAAGTGGCTCTAGCATGTCGTACATCTCATCGCACGACATGGAGGATACTTCAAGAGCAGCTCTTTTATCCGTAGTAGGTTAAGTTTAAAACTCCAATTTCTGCACTCTGGATTGTCCTACGGGACAGTAGAAAAAAAAAGCGGGGGAGACCAGGAATTAAAGCTCATTACAGATCCAGATCCAAATCAAAGCCTTCTTATTCCATGTGCTTTTGTACTCCCTACGCTTAACCAAGAGCGGGATGACGAGGCTATTTGACTGATAGTTGAATTAAGAGTTTTCCTTCTCCCAGACTAGTTGCCACTCAACCAGCTTGCCTTGCTATTTGCCCATAGCTGAGTGGGGACAAGAGATGGATTCATATCCTTCCCAGCGTTGGTTTGTGAATTTAGTCAAATAGTAATTATGGTGTGCGTTGTGGTGCAGTGCTCATCGGCTCGGAACAAGAAATCGGAGAGCCAAGTTCAAATTCCAGTTGAACTCGTTGCAATCACTTACGCGCAAATGACTTTGTGAAAGGTATTAATCCGTCTCATCTCTTCAGTTATGGGTTAAATAACAGGACAGATTGGGTTCTACCGCAGAAAGTAATGGCAAACAACTGCAGGAAAATCTTCTGCCTAGTCAGTCATGTCTCTTTCGAGACATGACCGCTCAAGCATATATCACGTATGGCACTTAATTGACTGAGTAATTATGAGTTCGATCCTTGGCTCAGATAGAGCAGACTGAGAAAAACA
>JBBBDQ010028786.1:305000-380000 GCA_037127315.1 Ascarosepion bandense
TCCACTGCACCACAACGCACAAGTACATGACTTAAATGGTCAAAACAAAACATATTTGGGATCAACCAAAGATACTTTAAGACCAAATGATTTAATTACAGGTCTACATTTAAGATAGAATACTTAAAGAATTGTAAAAAATTGTCTTGCCACGTGTGGAAATTGAAATTAAAATATGGAAAAGACCTAGGCATAACGTGGAATATAGTGAATACAGCCAAGCCTTACAATGGTGGCAAAATGTGTAGACTGTTCCAGGAAGATACGTTAGCTATTATATTATTCCCAAACAAAAATGAATTATAAAATGAAAAAAAAAATTATGACTAAGTGTAACCATACCATAAAATACCTACTAGGATCATACAACCATGAATGAAAACGTTATAATTTCTAATTTTAAAAATTGCGTGTTCAAAAATTCCTCGTTACGTGATCGTTCAAAAAAATCCCCGTTACGTAAGCATTGTTAAAAAAAACCCAAAAAAAACGATAAAATCATTTATTGCAAATCGTTTAGTATATTTCATTTCGACATTGAAAGAACAATGTCTCATCAGGTAATTAACAGTGATGCTAATAAACGTTAACAACCATTGTTAATTACCTGAAGAAACATTGTTCTTTTAATGTCGAAACACAATGTATAATTTTGTAGCAGTTTCTTTCATGTTCTTATGTAATAGTAATTAATAAATATTTATTGCTTTATTTTTGTATTGAGCCCTTTTTTAAATTAGTGTTTTGAACTAGGCAATTTTATTCTTCGTTCTTTTACATTTGATTATATATATATATGTATATATATATATATATATATATAGTAGATAACTAACCTAGTAAATAACTTTGTTTGGTTTACTTGCGTATTGAGCGCTTTTTGTTTTAGCTTACTCGTCTCGGGTTTTTTCCTTTGGGCTGCGTACTTTGACTGATGTTCAAGTGCTTAGCTCGTTCTTTTTTTATCACCATTTTTTTTTCCTTCCGCGTATGTGCTCGGAGGGTTTTTCGAAACGAGTATAACAAGTGTACATATATATATATATATATATATATATATATAAATTTTGCACTTACCTGGTAATACCAATTTTATGCAAGTTTCATGATTTTTTTAAATTATTTTTTATACAAGTTTTCATGTAATCTTATACTTTTTTCTTTTTCTCTAGATAAATTATATAAAAATTGTCTGAATGTTTTATTTATCTAACTGCTTTCGGCTATACTTTAGCCTTTACCAAGGATGAATTTTATTTAATTTTTAACTGAATATATAAATTGTTTTATGTATGTATGTAGAGTCATACAAATCGTTTATTTTCCAAACACGGTGAGAATATTGTTCATCACTCTGACCTTAGTTTTTGTGGGTTTCATTTAACTACGCATGAAAGCCTATCAGGCTTTATATCCATAACATACGCATTGATAATACAAACATAATAACCTTATCGACATGCAAAAAAAAGGTTTAAAATAATGGAAGCATTATTAATGAAAAAAAACAAAAAAAAACAGCAATCGTCAATATTGACATATATATATATATATATATATATATATATATATATATATATATATATATATATATATATTATTTAAAATCATATCACCCCGAGCAAGGCGGTAACGCCACTGGTGCAGGGGGCTACGTAAGAGTGAAAAGATTGGAAAAGAGAAGGCCGGAAACCACATCTTAAACAGGAAACAAGTGATGAGCCTCTTCACCTGTTCAATAGACATGGGTGGCGTGTGAACCAGGCGATAGTTTAGTCTATCTACTCCAATTGAGAAAAAATAAGAAAAGAGTGAAAAAATTGGAAAAGAGAAAGCCGGAAACCACATCCTAAACAGGGAACAAGGGATGAGCCTCTTCACCTGTTCAAAAGATGTGGGTGGAGTGTGAACTGGGCGATAATAAAGAAATAGGGTTGTTCCAACGAGAGAAATTAGTATAGAATAAAAAGTGTGAGAAACCCTGAACGTTTTCTTTAAAGTGTATATTTATTGTTTTTGTAATTATACATGTTATGAAACATTAATTGTCCATAATGGTGTTTGTGACGCTACACGTGTTTCGAGTCTAAAATTGACACTCTTCAGGCGAATTTCACATGACCACGCGAGAGTGGAGGTGAGAAATGTTAAGTATGGAAAACCATAGGGATAACCAATCGCTTCTGTTATCTAATAGCGTATGGCCATATATACATATATATATATATATATATATATATTAAGCGTGTGCCGTATGGCTACACGGCATATATATATATATATATATATATATATGCCGTGTAGCCATACGGCATATGTAATTTTCGGAGTTTTATTTGAAAATATACATATCTGGCTCTGTAAACATATAACACTATTTACATAGAGGCCACTACCAGGATCATTTTTAATATTAACATGATTAATATTAATATTAATACGATCTGTTTTGGGATTTTACCTGCATGGCATTTTCGTTTTTGATGTAATTATATGTGCATATATATAAATATATATATATAATATATAGTGCAATTGTGCATTAAAAATTAGGTTTATCATGATAAAGTTATGCAAATAGTAGAAATAGTTAAATCTAATAATATTACCCTACCTGATTCTTATATAAACTTTCTACGGGATTTAGACCTATTTTTAACATACGTGTGTGTGTGTGTGTGTGTGTGTGTGTGTGTGTGTGTGTGTGTGTGTGTGTAACTGGACGGGAGAGAATCAGAAAGAAAAAGAGAGACAACAGGCGTATAATTTAGAGGTGCTCGCCCGTGCGTATATGTGATATCATTTGTATGCTAGTATGTCTGTGTGTGTGCTTGTTTTTGTAAGAAAGATAGAAAGAAGGAAAAGTGAGGGTGGTGAATGGGTAGAGGATGAGGAGGAGAGGCTCCTTTCCCTGACCTATATTCGAGAAGATTAAGAATCTGCCGAGGAACTGGATAACCACCGCCTTGAGTGGGTTCCCATCGTGAGGTAGAGAAAACGATTTGATCCACTCGAGCGTCCAGCTCAACTCAACGCATACATAACCAGCACATATAAATCCACTTGTAATTAGTATCACGTATCTGTAACTACAACCATGTGGCCTTGCTCCAAACTACGTACCGGGCATGAAAATGATGACATTCCATTCAAAAACAGTTGCAGAAGGAAGCATTAATATTTACACACACACACACACACACACACACACACACAGATATATATATATATATATATATATATATATATATATATATATATATATATATTCCATTTGTAAACGAGTTATTATGCGACCCAGGTTTCTACCATGAGTGGCGTCTTCAGGCGATTTTCAATAAGACTTGTTGAAGACAACACTCAAGGTAGAAACATAGGTCGCGTAATAACTCGTTTACAAATGGAAAATATTCAAAAGTTCTACAATATTGAACACTTTTTAATATAAATGTGCACTGGTCTAATTTTATTATGACCAAAAACTAAGTAATCAATCAGTCAATCAATCAATCAATCACTCAATATATATATATATATATATATATATAGCTTTAACACAAATAAAATTTGCTACTTAGCTGATTCATGTTATATTCATTACTTTATTATTTCGACTCCAGTGTTGTTTGATAGAAGAACTTTTCTGTTATCGCTCAATCCACAGGAGGTTGCAGCCAATTGACTGCCGTTTCTCTCATTTTTCGTTATCTTTATACTAAGTTTGATATAATTAATTTATATATATATATATATATATATATATATATATATATATATATATATATATACTTGTGTATGTATATATGTTTGTGTGTATATATATATTTAGTGTATCGAGGCAGCAGATAATTTTCTAAACATATACTGTTAAATATAAGAGAAAATGAATGTCTATTATGTTCAATCATGAGCCCTTCTAAACATCGTATTTTGGCTTTAATTTCAGTTGAAAATAAAGACAAAAATTTTCCAACATATGGATAATTTTTTATGAAGTTGGTTCTAAGTTTTCGGCTCATATAAGCCATCTTCAGAGAGGTTATAAGGACGGTAGCACAAAAACATCCACCATCAGCGACGATTTTATCTTGACATAAAACTCCGCTATGCAAAAGCAATAGTTACCAAAAATAACAAACGCTGTTCGCAAATTTTCAGTGCGGTTTTATGATTTAATAAAAAATTATCCAAATGTTGGAGAATTTTTGTCTTTATTTATTGAAATTAAAGCCAAAATACGATGTTTAGAAATTTCCCGCCAAAATTTGAAATTTCTATTTCTTTGCAGTTCCTGTTCTCTCCCCCACCACTTTCTTCTCCCTCTGTGCATTTTCGCACTTTTTTTTCTCTTTGTTAAGCCCAGATGTCGTGTGACCGATTTGTATATGCTTATATTTTACTTCTTACCTAAATTTGGAGTCTGTTTCTCTCTGAGGCGTTTTTCATTAGCTCTTTCTTTCTTTCTTTCTTTCTTTCTTTCTCTCTCTCTCTCTCTTGTTTTCCTCCTTGTTTGTTATTTCCTCTGTGTCCATTCTTTTGCCCTTTTTCTCTTTTTATTTCTCTTTTTATTTTCTTATCTGTTCTATCGTTTTTACCTCGTACGAAAAACGTTGCCAATAATAAAAGGAAGTGAATTTTCATATATTTTCTTTTAAAAAATAATGTTTAGTACCATCATTCCTAATTACCTGATGAGACATCGTTTTTTCAATGTCGAAACAAAATGTACAATTTTGTAGTAGATTGTAGTTTGTACGTTTTAAAGTATAATGTATAATAAATATTTGTTGCTTTATTTTTATATTGAGCAGTTTTAAATTAATGTTTTGAACGTTGTAAATATTTTCTTCCTTCCTTATGAATATATATATATATATATATATATATATATATATATATATATATATTGTGTACTCAGACAGCAAATTTTCTTTTAGGCATGTCAGATTAAATAAATCGCAAACATCGTGTCTGCATATTTTTAATAAAATCCGTTCGTACTCATGGATAATCTTTGGCGTATTACATTTGAAAAATGTAAGAAATGACTGTAACTTTGATAGTTGATTTTAATATTTTTATTTATTTTTATCTCGATGTTCCCAAGTACTTTCAATCTCCTTCCGAGGTCATGTTCAGGGATGTACGTTATCTTACACCAAGAAAACAACAAAAGCAGACTACAGATCCTCGTGTCAATATTCATTAAAAAATTTAAGCCATCAATTAATAGAATCAGCTCTGAAAACTGTAGTAATGTTCTAAAATGTTCTTTTTAAAAAGCGCTTTCATAATCACCTCTTATCCTTCAATAACAAGGACAAACAAAATATGACATCACTTTCTAAATATTTTTGGAAGTTAAAAAACGAAAATAAAATACCAAAAGTTAAATGGAAAATCCTCAAACAGGCCAGAACATCTAAATCGTTAAAGGAACTATGTCTTCTTTGTCTAAAAGAAAAAAAATGGAAATCATTAAATACATGAGAAGTGACATATTACTAAACCAAAGGAATGAAACTACAGTAAATTGCAAACACATTCAAGAACTCACCTTACAATCATGCTGAAATTATAAAATCTAAAGTTAGAATCTCTAGAAATCTCTTTTAACTGTATGATCTCTCTCCTTATATATATTTTTACCTCTAATTTTACTTTTATTTCATACTACAAATTGGGATCTAAATTTTCTATGTAAATTACTTAAATTTTAAATTAAATCTAAATATAAAAATATATTAAATATAAAAATTAAGTTTAGATACAAAAATATTTGTAGGTTTATACTTCACTAATACAAATATATTTATCCACTAACAATTCATGTCTCTTATTACTCCCTCACACCCTATATACACTTTCTTCTTTTTACTACATTTTTCTCTTTGTTAAACCCAAAGGCCTGGTCATAAAAGGCTATAAAGGACCATACCTTATCTTCTACTGCTAAACTTGCCTCTAAAAGTGTCAACGTCTCCATTAATCACCTCTCTGCTCCTCCCCCCATATTCCGCTTTCCTCTTCTTGTTCAAGTTTTAATTTACAACTTCCAATTCTGATTTCCCATTTTTCTACTCCACTTACCTCTCACACAAAATTATATATAATATAAGAAAAAGAATTTTCCATCTCCCTTCATACTACCTGATGAGACATTGTCTTTTCAATGTCAAAACAAAATGTCCACTTTGTAGTAGATGATAATTTGTACATTTTCTAAACCATAATATATATATATATGTGTGTGTGTGTGTGTGTGTGTGTGTGTGTGTGTGTGTGTGTGTGTGTGTGTGTGTTACGGAAAATCCCGAAGATTAATGAAATGATTTTAACAACCGACATATTGAAACTATTTTGTTAAAACATTATTTTTAATTGATACTCGTATTTGAGTAATATTCCGTTTTTAATCAAAGAGTATATATATTTCTACCGGTCTGATTATTTGCGATAAATTTTGTTACGAAAATATGTATCATTCAGCAGGATTCGAATCGGCAACACCTATCAACACAGGGGAAGCCACCAATTGAGCTGGCGCGTCTTAGACCACACGACCACGAATGATCGCAGGTTCGAATCCTGCCGAATGACACACACACACAAACACACGCACACACACACACACACACACGCACGCACGCACACACACACACACACACACACACACACACACACACATATATATATATATATATATATATATCCATTCAAGCATGTTTGACTCTAACAAATATTCCTCTAAGATATATAGATGATATCGTCATCTTAGTTAAAAACATAAATGGAATACATGAACAACAAAAAACATCCCCCCCCAAAATTTTTTCTTAAGTTCACATACGAACTTGACAATCATAATAAATATTATTTTCTTGATATGTTGACAGACACCAAAAATAATGCATTTACTACTTCCCCATATAAACAATTTAACTAGCACAAATTCGTTCCCTATCAGTTATAAGAGTAATATCATCAACTACAAAATAGCGTGTTTGCTTATATTTCTGAGATAAGGTAGTATTTACAGTATTTACATTATTCCGACTATTTTTATTACAATCACTGGGGTATATGAACTCCATTCCTTGCGTAGTAGTGCCTCGTAATAAAGGGTTTCAGCTCGAAATTCTTAGCACCTGAAGAAAGCCGGAGCGTATAATGGCCGAAACGTCGTACAAACGGCAACAAAGATGAGGACAATAGTCCGAGCAATGTAAATGCTACAAAAAAGCGGTTATACAAAATTTTAATATACCGCACAAAGTTTAACTCCTCTACAAAAAAGTTTTTCTACACAGAATTAACAAACATTAAACAAATTTTCATTAATAATGACTTCCCTAAATTACATCGTTGATTAACAAATTAGACGCGCTATTAGAAATATTAACAGGAATAAGAATAATATATTTCCTCAAATAGCCTTAAACATATCAACCCACTATACTGTTATCCAATACAATCTAATTCCAAATAAGATGAAAAATCCTTACAAAACATAAGTGTAACATATGATCCCAGTAAAAAAAAATCAAAGATATGCTATACTAAATTTAATACAACTAACTTAATCATCCGCAATAACTCCTCTTCATCAAGTATTGCTTTGCAAAAGACCAACCATGTATATCAATTTAAATGTCATTTGGGAGATCGTATTTCTTGCAAAAAAGTAAATATATATGTTGGTCACACAACATTATCGAGGTGCCTTATACTACATATGTCTGATTCAAGTTCCATCGCACAACATTTAAAGTAACATTCCTCTCCACATTTAGGATTTAGAGAAATATCAACTGATAATGCAAGACTCCGAAACGGCTGAACCGATTTTCTTGAAAATTTACACAGTTGTACTATAAGCGTCTGCGAGTGTTCTTAGCTAGGTTTTGTGTCGAGGTACCCCCGATAAATATCGAAAATAGAAAAAATCGGGTTATAGAAGTAGTGGTCCGATTTTAATCAAATTTCATACACTCATAGACAAAGACATAAGAAACGATATTTAGAAGTTTCAAGGTTGCAGTTCTTACAATAGTGCAGAAAATCGATAATATATATAAAAGGCAAGATGTTTGTGTGTGTGTCTGTTTATCTGCCTGTATATCTGTATTTTTCCAGCCCTTTTATTTTAGTTTTTGCTTCGGGTTTGGCTCTAAGTAGGTATAATTGTAGTTCTTAGTCTCAGCCATGATACCATTTACTCAGAGGACTTATTTAGCATTCAAATTTCAGTTTAAGCCGAAAAAACTTATTTGATATCGATACCAGGAAATCAAAATTTGACTTACATCCACTCATTTTCTTTCAGTCTACGGTTTCGCTTTAACTGGAAACAACTGTTGCTTTTTAGTCTTTCGTGCCAATGTTCAAAGAGTCTGAGCTCCAGGACCATGGATTAGTTTTAAAGCTTTCATTACACCCGAGCAACGTCGGGCTATACTGCTATTATTACAATAAGAGGAGACAAATCCATGACTATGTGAGAAATAAAATGAAAATGAATTGCCATAATTTGTCTAAATTATTTAACCAAACATGATTCAATATATATTTTTTTCTAGACATACATTGTTAAATATAAGAGACAGTGAATGTCTATTATGCTTAATCATGAGCCTTTCTAAACATCGTATTTTGGCTTTAATTTCAGGTGTAAATAAAGATGAAAATTCTTCAACATTTGGATATTTATTTATCATGTTGGTTCTAAGCTTTCGGCTCACATGAGACATCTTCAGAGAGGTTACAGGATGGAGATTCGATTCCATCTCACAGCGAGAAAGACCCCAAGACACTGTGTGCAAAATACTCAACAGTAGTAATTACTTAATTTTGATCAACTTACGTTGAAAATACTCAGTGTAATTACTTAATAAAATGTAACAACAAACTGAAGACACTAAAGCATTACATGTTAGTTTGCAGTTGCAAGAGCATCAGTAGCAGCAACAGTTGTTATAGCAACAAGAAAAACTTGTAAAACCAGAATAAATTTTTCAACATGAACTGATACAATTACAACAAGCGGAAGACACTTAAGCTATTGTAATATCTAAAACAACAGATGAACGGGGCTACAGGTTTTTTTTTCCTGAAGTAATATCAAATTTGTTATCAGAACTCAAGTATGCCCAAACAATGTAACTTTCTCTGCCTATTTTCGTAGGTACGAGACGATTTTTCAAAAAGGTGTGAACAATGGTCTGAGGAGAAGACAATTACATTGTTAGTCCAAAAATTAGGTGCATAGGTGTACACTAAATACACGAACCTAATTTTACCTAAACAACCGGAAGAAATTTGGTTCGAGGAGATAATAAAGATTTGTCAGGAATGTTCGACTACAGAGATAGCTTATTCCATTGTCGATATAAGTGTTTAAACATTGTAAGACAAGAGAATGAAGATTTTGTGATTTCTGCAGATAATGCAAATTCACAATGTGAACTGTTTAAACTAGGCGACCTTTCAGTCCACATGTGACTTACAGCGGCAAAAGAAAAAGACACCAGATCAAGGATTCTGATATTTATGGAGCAAGACCCTCGAATTACGCTAGAGAAGGTGAGTGAGGAATGTCAGAGGCTGATAAATGTAAAAAGTGACAATACGTAGATAGAAGAAAAGAATATTTCTCGAGTGAGTCCAAGCAATAAAGTGACCGAAATTTGCAAAATATAAACCGAAAACATCGCATTATGACGCCTGTGGGGGTTGGATTTAAAAATGACAGATTTTTAAGAATAAGGTTTGCTTCGAATGTAGTTATGTCGGTCACAGAAGCTCCGACTGTTGGAATAAACAGAAAAAAGAAGCAAAAATTTAAATCAAAAGTAAATGTTGTTTTATTCAAGAACGAAATTGAAAAGGGTTAAAAAAGGAAATACAAAAATAAATTATTGAAATTATTGTTGGATACTGGAAGCGACATTTCTATTGTGAATGAACGAACATGGAAGAAAATAGGTTATTTACCATTGACGAGTACCGAAAAATAGCCAGAGGAATGTCTGGGAAAAAGCTAAACTTTAGTGGTGAATTTGGCCGAAACGTATCATTCAGGGAGAGGACTTTGAAATCAAAAGTCTATATTCTTCCAAGTACGACGAATTTCTTTGGTACGGATTGGATCGTGCTTTTCGATTAATGGGAATCAACTGTAAATTAATTTTGCAACAAAATAGACGCGTCAGTAAAATAAAAATCTGAAGAAACTGAAAAATGTATTTCTAATCTAAAAAAAAAACGAATTTCCGCGCGTGTTTTCTGAAGGTCTCGAACAATGCACGAAAACCGAGACCAGTCTCGAACTTAAAGACAGCATAAGACCAAAATTCCAAACGAAAAGGAATTTACAAATTTCAGCTTTAGATTCCGTGAATCAAGAACAAGAACGGTCAGAAAAAATGGGTGTAATTTCTAAAGTTGATTCCTCAGGTTGGGCTGCGTCTACAGTGTATGTAAGGAAAAAGAACAAAAAGATCTGAGTTTGCGCAGATTTTTTAAACCGAATTAAATGACTGTTTGAAAGACCGCGCATACCTGTTACCTTCACTGGAGGATATTTTTCTAAGCTAAATGGTGGCAAAGTGTTTTCTAAAATAGATCTGTCTGATGCATATGTACAGGTGAAAGTGGATGAACAGTGCTCAAAGTTATTAGCAATTAATACACACAAGGGACTCCATAATCTAAATCGTCTTCCGTTTGAGTTAAAGATGGCTCACAGTTTGTTTCAGCAAATAATGGACACTGTGTTAGCGGAATTTGCCATAGCGTACCTGAACGACATTCTGCTAAAGAACGAAAACAATGAACAGTACAGAAAAGATATCACAGCAATGTTCCAGAAAAGTGATGAATATGGTTTCAAGCTAAGCTCTGAAAAATGCGAGTTCTTCATGCAGCAGATCAAATATTTGTGGCAAATAATCGACAAGAACGGAAGAAGACCGGGCCGGAAAGTGCCGAAATTATTTATGCCACCACCAAACAACATCACTAATCTTCAGACTTTTTTAGGCTTGGCCAATTATTACAATACTAGCAGTATAGCCCGGCGTTGCTTGGGTGTAATGAATGCTTTAAAACTAATCCATGGTTCTGGAGGTCAGACCCTTTGGACGTTGGCACGAAAAACTAAAAAGCAATAGTTGTTTCCAATTAAAGCGAAACAGTAGACCGAAAGAAAAATGAATGGATGTAAGTCAAATTTTGATTTCCTGCTATCGATATCAAATATTCACTAGTGTAAGAACTGCAACCTTGAAACTTCTGAATATCGTTTCTTATGTCTTTGTCTATAAGTGTATCAAATTTGATTAAAAATCGGACCACTACTTCTATAACCCGATTTTTTCGATTATTGATCTTCGATATTTATCGGGGGTACCTCGACACAAAACCTAGCTAAGAACACTCGCAGACGCTTACAGTACAACTGTGTAAATTTTCAAGAAAATCGGTTCAGCCGTTTCGAAGTCTATAGGTAACGGACACACACAGACACACAGACACAGAGACAAAGTTCCATTTATAAATAAGTCTAGATCTACAATCCAAAAATGTATGATCTTAGAGCCCTACAAATGACTTAGAGAAAAAAGGGTGCAAAGAGGATTTAGTCTAAAAAAATGGGAAGAAGTTTTTCAGAAAATAGGAAGCTGCTTGGTATTTCGCTATCACATAATAATAATTTTAGCATCTGACACGAGCAACTATGGGACTGAGCGGTAATTCTACATAAGTTTAGAGATGGGACTTCAAAGTCCATAGCCCATGCTTCCAGAACCCCGCTTCCTTCAGAAAGAAGTTTTAATCAGATCAAGAAAGAGAGCCTGGCCATAATTTGCGAGGTTAAAAAATTTCACAGGTTCATCCATGAAAGGAAATTTGCACTACAGATGGATCATAGACCGTTGTTAACAATTTTTGGATCAAGGAAAGGTATCCCCACGCACCACGCACTGCGACTTTAAGATGGAATACCTACCCTCGAAAAAACAAATACACGCCGACGCTTTGTCTAAGTTGATTCCAAAATTTGACGAACCATTAGATCACAAGGTGATAGCTGCTTTAAGGGATGAAAATGAACTATCAATACTACTATGCAATGCTATCAATACTACTATCAATATTACTATGCAATGCTATCAATACTACTATCAATACTACTATGCAATACTATCAATACTACTATCAATGCTACTATGCAATGCTATCAATACTACTATCAATACTACTATGCAATGCTATCAATACTACTATCAATGCTACTATGCAATACTATCAATACTACTATCAATACTACTATGCAATGCTATCAATACTACTATCAATACTACTATGCAATACTATCAATACTACTATCAATGCTACTATGCAATACTATCAATACTACTATCAATACTACTATGCAATACTATCAATACTACTATCAATGCTACTATGCAATACTATCAATACTACTATCAATACTACTATGCAATACTGTCAATACTACTATCAATACTACTATGCAATACAATTCGTGAGTTACCCGTGACTCTAGAAGATATAAAAAAAAAAGTAGTTGAGAATGACGAACTCATTAAAAAAATGAAGAAATAGTTATTGCTCAAAGAAAAACTTTAAAAATATCTACAGTATCACCTTTCTCAATCAGCGAGGAAGTCCGGATATTTGCAGATAGAGCGGTAATACCATATCAGTCAGTTAAGTGCCATACGCGATACACGCTTGGGCGATCATGTCTCGATAGTGATATGACTGACTGGGCAGAAGATTATCCCGCAGTAGGTTGCCATTGCTTTCTGCGGTAGACTGGTTGCCAGTTAATGCTGTAGAACCCAATCTGTTCTATTATTTCACTCATAGGTAGAGAGGGAAGAGATGTATTATATTATTAAGTAGTAATTAGTGACGGATCAGTTTATTACTTCATAACAATATAAAACTGATCTCCCACTTTATGTCCAGTAACAGCCTTAATCAAGTTTTCAACTATTCAGTCAGTCAGTTAAGTGCCATACGTTATACACGCTTGGGTGATCATGTCTCAAAAGAGACATGACTGACTGGGCAGAAGATTATCCCGCAGTAGATTGCCATTGCTTTCTGCGGTAGACTGGTTGCCGACCAAGGCTATAGAACCCAATCTTTCCTGTTATTTAACCCATAACTGGAAGGAATAGATGGATTAATACCTTTCTCAAGGGTATTTGCGCGTAAGTGAAGGCAATGAATTCAACTGGAATTCGAACTCGGCTCCCCGATTTCTCGTTCCGAGCCGATATCCAATGCACCACAACGCACATATATCATATACATTGCAAAAAGAAATCTTGAGGAATTTCATATAGGTCATCCGGGCGTATCAAGAATGAAATCATTAATGCGTAGCTATACATATTGACCTAAGATGGACCAGGAGATCGAAAAATGATAAAAGAGTGTGAAGGTTGTTAACTTGCGGCAAAAGCACCTACAATGTAAATTCAGCCATGGCTTAAAACGTATGTTCCATGGGCGAGGTTACACATGGAACCGCGCTGGACTAATAAATGATTACTGCAACCTTATAATCGTGGACAGGTTTCTCCAAGTGGCCAGAAATATTCAAGTACT
Source organism: Ascarosepion bandense (assembly GCA_037127315.1). Classification (NCBI taxonomy): domain Eukaryota; kingdom Metazoa; phylum Mollusca; class Cephalopoda; order Sepiida; family Sepiidae; genus Ascarosepion; species Ascarosepion bandense. Next base: position 318,648 of record JBBBDQ010028786.1, read on the forward strand.
GACATCCTACACCCGCAAATATTATGAATATATTGAACGACATTTTTAGTCATTTCGGTGTACCAAAAACTTTAGTTAGTGGCAACAGGAGACACTTTACCAGCAGAGAATTTAAAAATTTCAACACATCTTTGTTCATAGACCACATTACGACCTCTGTTTTCTAGTCGAGGTCAAATGAGCAAGGAGAAAGATTCGTAAACATTTTTAAAAGAGCTCTAAGAAAGAATCAAGGCACAAACACTGATGAAAGGAGTATACAAAAGTTTTTAACGGTTTGCAGAATGACTTCCAACCTGAACACAGATTCAGGCTTATCACCAGCCGAACTGTTGTTCGCGAGAAAAAAATCGGTCAATGTTTGACAGGCTGTTGCCTAGTGCGACGAAAAGTGTGGTAGAAAAAGAAAACTTTGCGACCAAATTTTACTAACCACGAGTCAGAATTTTTTTCAGAAATTATAAAGGTGAAAAAAGTTTCTGAAAAGACGGAATTATCACCAAAAGACTTGGCATGGGGGGGGTATACATGCTTAAAGGAAGAAGATTTGAATGCAAGAGGCATTTAAATCAGTTAAGTCCAAGATATACGAAAGATGTCACGCCTAGTGCAGAATGACCAATAAAGGTATTATATGACGCTTTCAAAATACCACTTCCCTTATCTTCACTAGTACCAATGGAGTATGTCCAACTTCGCCAGGGCCAAAAGTGTCAGCTTCCCAAAAATCACTAATGCCTCAAATCTCACCAGCACAAAAACTAGGAAGACGTATGTGCGTTGTGGTGCAGTGAATATCGGCTCGGAACGGGAAATCGGGGAGCCGAGTTCGAATTCCAGTTGAATTCCTTGCATTCACTTACGCACAAATTCCCTTGGGAAAGGTACTAATCCATCTCCCTCCAGTTATGGTTAAATAATAGGATAGATTGGGTTCTATAACCTTGGCCGGCAACCAGTCTACCGCAGAAAGCAATGGCAACCTAGTGCGGGATAATCTTCTGCCTAGTCAGTCATGTCTCTTTCGAGACATGATCGCCCAAGCGTGCTTCGCGTATGGCACTTAACTGACTGAAAAGTACTAGGAAGAGGAAAAAAAGTCGAATAATTATGTCCTGACCAAAAAGCGCGGGAGATACCTGTGACTCGCTTCGGCAACGAGGCTTGTGTACGGACTGAGTGATCAGTCGTGAGCAAGCACTCTTGTTCACCTCTCTGTATCCGAGCAGAGAGAACCCAAGCAAGGCTCCGCCGAAGGGTAGAGTCTCGCGTGAGTTGAGAAAACAAGAGCCCGACAGGTCTACTGGATTTTTTTGGGCTGTGATTAAGGGCTCGTACTTCCCACATAAATCGACTACGTGTCACACCTGCCTTAGTGGAAATGCAGCAAATACCCTTGCTTCGGCAATTACTAGCCTGTCACCAGATTTCGTCTTGCCGTAGTATATTTTTTACAATAAAACCTCTCTTCTTTCATCTACGCACGTGTTGCTGTTCTTTAACTCGAGTACCACTTTGTCTGTTTGCAACTTCTTTAAAGGTTACAACAAAAATCAACAATACATTGTGAATGTACTTTAAGTTATTATCAGAATACACATTCACACACATGTGTAAGCGTGCCTCTCTGTGTGTGTGTGTGTGTGTGTGTTTGTGCGCGTGTGTCTTAGTCATTAGTATACTTCGTAAAAGAAAATATGTAAAGGAGACCGAGTGTAACCCATTCCTTTTCATGTCAAACCACGCCCAATAGCCCCCAATTTGAAGGCTCATCTTGGCTCTGGACAGGTCACCACTGATTCCATCGAAATAGGAAGTCGAGTGATGCCTCGTCACAATGAAACTTGCTGTACATAGATGACAGTTTACCTCATTGTGTTAGATGTCTGTTGACTTAAACTCAAGGTTCACCCACCCGTTTCCAGATCTTTTTCTTAATCCGCTATGTGGGGGAACGCATATAGTTGCCGATGATCCAGGCATAGAGCTAGCAGTGCTTGAATGCGTAAGACCAGTCAGTCAATTAAGTGCCATACGTAATACACGCTTGGGCGATCATGTCTCGAAAGAGACATAAGTGACTGGACAAAAGATTTTTCCGCAGTAGGTTGCTATTACTTTCTGTGGTAGACTGGATGCCAGCCTAGGCTATAGAACCCAATTTGTCGTGTTATTTAACCCATGACTGGAGGGAAGTGACGGATTAATAGCTTTCCCAAGGGTATTTGCGCGTAAGTGAATGCACCAGTAACGCTCCTAGAATGACCTGACACAGATAAGAATAAATTTGTTAAAGTTTTTAATTGATTTAGTTATACTTCAAGGGGAGATCATGTATGCCGTAAATATCAACATTTTAAAGAAAGGTGGGGGTCACTGTATCGGTTCAGGAAGTTTTTTACACCTGAATCCATCTTGCATATATACAAATCAACCATTCATCCGTGCATAGAATACTGCTGTCATATATGGTCAGGCACCCCTGCTGTTAATCTCAGTTTTCTCGACAGGCTCCAAAGGAGAATCTGTAATGTGATAGGCACCGACTTGCGGCTCGACTCAAGCCATTTTCTCACCGGTGGGATATGGCTTCACTCTGTCTGTTCTGTAAATATTTTCATGGCTTCTGATCCGACAAACTTAAGTCACTGGTGCCCCTGCCACAGGAGTTTACTTGTTCAACCAGACTGGCAACATGATCCCACCCATTCACAGTTTGATCAACCAAATGCAGCCGATAATTCTACTTCAACAGCTTCTTTTCTCGCACTTCTCGCCTATGAAACTCCCTTCCATGTTCTGGCTTTACTGACGGCTACTACTTCCATGAATTTAAATGCAATGTCAATACCCATCTCTTATCTACTTCACTCCAGTTCTTTCTACATCACCCTGTATATCTTCCTTTACTTTCTTTCTACTTTCGCAACTGTCTTCACACCTGTGTTCCTATCCTTCTGTTGTCTCTTCTCTGACACCTCCTGTAACTGGTTCGTCTTTCTCTTTACTCTCCTCCTATCTAATCCTATACTCTTATGTAGCCCCCTGCGCACCACTTGCGGTACCGCGTTGCTCGGGGTGAAACGATTGAAAAAAAATTAAATTTTAACATTAAATCCACAATAACCAGTCTCTTGGTTGATTCATATTTCAAATGGGTTTTTAATCCGACATTATTTTTTATTACAGGTTGAGAATTCTTTATCCGAAATTCTTGGGACCGGAATTTGGATTACAGGCTATTTGTCACTTCTTCTGTGTGCCGTGTCCCTTCAGGACGAAGACAATCGTGGCTTTCCACTTCTCCCCATTTCTTGTAGCTCGTAATACCCTTTCTCTTGTTATTCCTTCCACACTCTGCTCAAGTCCATCAAGCATGTCACACGTTGCTTTTTCCCGTCTTTCATTCCCTCTATCTATCCCGTGAGTATCAGATTCTCCAAGCCCCTCTTCCTCATTACATGTCCCAGGAACTTCAGCTGCCTTTTCCCGATGTTAAGTATCAGTTTCCTTTTCGTTTCCATCCTCTCGAAAACCACGTCGTTGCTCACATGCTTGGTCAGTGGTATCCTCAACATCTTTCTGTAGAATCACATTTCGGTTGCTTCAATTCTTTACTTCATCTTTGATGAGATTATCCTGCATTGAAGAACAGACATCACATATGAAACCAAAGCACGATATCCTTTTACATTTCATAACATAGCTCATAAATATACGTTAAAGGTAATTTTATAAGAAAAATTAACAAAAAAAAAAAACATGATCACGGGGACAGAAAATACATGGTTCATGGTCTAAATACATTATTTGCTTCTAAATACTAATGTATATCACCCGAAGAAGACCTGAGAGTACATCGGCCTAAACATCGTGAATATGGTAATAAAGGTGAGGACCTATTTTGTTTTTGCAAACAGTTAAACAATCACACTTTTCTTGTTTCTGTTCGTTTGCACGGTTCTGTAGATCAATAGACTCGCTGAATCAAATGTTAATGTCTTTTTTTTTTTTAAGTATAATTCTCGTGAGAAAAGACGGTAACGAGAAAAAATATGTCTATTTTTAGCGAGGTAATCAGTCTTTTTACACTGATGATTATTAATGAATTCGTAATGCCATAATGATTTTATCGGGTCACTGTAAACTCCCTCCCCACACCGTTTGCTTTGTGGAATAAGGTTAGAATAATAGAGAAAGTGGGCGAGGGTAACGTAGGCGTATCTATAGGTTGGTCAATAAATAAATACTTAAACAAACTAACCAGGATTTTTAACAATGTAGAGCAACCCGTGATTAAGAAGACGGAACTTATAGACTCCAATATCAAAAGTTATATACATATATACATATATATATATATATATATATATATATATATATATATAGGGTAGGGATGGATGGAATAATATTCCGTATCCAACGAAACACTATTCTTAAAAAAGTGCTCAATACAAAGTAAAGCTAATAATAGTTATTCGGAAATTATCCCTCGATAAGAAGTGTCCAAACAAAAAAACTACTTTTGTAGTGATATTATAGGATATTGATGTCATAATTTCTGAATATATATATATTGCGTTGTGGTGCAATAGCTATCGGCAAATCGAAGAGCCGTTCGAATTCAGTTTGAATCCTTTGCATTCACTTACGCGAAAATACCCTGTCGAAGGGTATTCATCTGTCTCTTCCTTACTATGGATCAAATAACAGGACTGATTGGATTCTATAGCCTTGCTTGGCTACCAGTCTACAACAGAAAGTAGTGGGAACCGACTACGGAAAATCTATCGTCTCCTCAGTTATGTCCCTTTCAGGACATGATCGCCGAAGTGTGTATCACATATGGCACTTCATTGACTCACATACATACAAATACACACACGCGCACGCGCACACACACACACACACATACACATACACATAAGAACACGTAGATTAAAACCTACTGTTCAAGCATTTACTTTTATGAAGAGTGCTCGATACAGAGTAGAGCTTAATATTGCAATTTAGTTATTTCAATGGTTTATAAAAGCATTATATCACAACACAAAAAGTTTCATATTTCAGAACAATACTATTCTTCTTCAGGTAATATGTTAAAAACAATTCATATATATATTAAAAATTGAACCTATATTTTTTTAAACATTTTATCTGAAGAACAACAGTACTGTTCTGAAACATGAAAATTTTTGTTTCATGATATAATGCTTTTATAAACTATTGTAATAACAAAATTACAATATATATATATATATATATATATATATATATATATATATATATATATATAGTGAGAGAGGTAAAGACAGAGAGCATGAAATAAATGTGAAACGGATAGTGTGGACACATGTTGAAAAAAGAAGGCTTGGCAAATTTGACACAGGACACATTAAAAGTAATAGGGATAGAGACTAATAGCGAGGGACCTACCAAATGAGGTTGAGTAAATTGGTGTGGGAAACTTAGTAAGGGACAAAAGTTGCTGGGAACTACAAAAGATAGAAAACTGAGGAGAGCCATGATCCTCGACGCACTGAAGGGACACGGTACAAAGGAGAAGAAGAAGAAAAAAAGAAGAAGAAGAAGAAGAATTAAGGTTAGCACATGAAGCCAATGTTCATGAAATGCATAAAAGCATATGTTAAACGGAAACTAAATTTCTACTTCTTCTTTTGCTAATACTATTTTTTGTTTACGAAATAATGTTATGGTGCCCTATCTACATTGGAATGAAGTCTTCCTCTTTCATAAATGATAACCTGCGAGTCTTCCTAAAGGAGGCAGTCGAGAGGCAGTGTAACTGGACAGTTCGGACGGACCCTTCTATCAGGTGACTAATAAAACTTCTTTTGTATATATGTTCTGCTATTCTAATACACTATTTCAACCTACCTTTTTCTTTTTGTGTCTTTCTTCCTGGCCCTAAATGGCCATAACAAATAATTCTGAAATATATTGCAGTTTCATTAAATGAGAATTACACGGATCAAGAGGCATAGTGGTTACTGGCCAGAATTCGAATTTTAGTCATGTTCGTTATATTCACGTACTAGCAGTATAGCCCGGCGTTGCTCGGGTGTAATGAAAGCTTTAAAAATAATCCATGGTCTTGAAGCTCAGACTCTTTGGACGTTGGCACGAAAGACTAAAAAGCAATAGTTGTTTCCAGTTAAAGCGAAAACGTAGACTGAAAGAAAAATGAGCACAAACATCTTGCCTTATATATATATATATATATATATATATATATATATATATCATCAATTTTCTGCACTATTGTAAGAACTGCAACCTTGAAACTTCTGTATATCGTTTCTTATGGCTTTGTCTATGAGTGTATCAAATTTGAATAAAATCGGACCACTCCTTCTATAACCGGATTTATTCGATTATCGATTTTCGATAATTATCGGGGGTACGTCGACACAAAACCTAGCTAATAACACTCGCAGACGCTTATAGTACAACTGTGTAAATTTTCAAGAAAATCGGTTCAATCGTTTCGGATTCTATAGGTAACGGACACACACACACACAGACACACACACACATACAAAAGTTCATTTATAAATAAGTTTAGATGTGGCAAAGATATGAATCCATATCTTCTGCTGCGAGCTATGGCGAAAAAGAAAAAAAAAACAGCGTAGACTACGTTCTATTGAGTAAGTTAAAATTAAAACCGGATTTCAGTATCCCAAAAATTTTGTTTATAGATGCGGCTGAGAGAAGCTGCTACATTGAATGAAGCTTAAAAATTTCTATCTGCTAAGATAAGTGAAGCTTAGAATTTTTTTTTTTACGCGCTGGTTTCGAGTGAAGCTTAGAATTTCCTCAGAAGCTGCTACGTTTAGTGGAGCTTATAATTTCATTATAAGCTTCTGAGATGAGTGAAGCTTATAATTGTGTTAGACGCTGCGACAATAAGTGAAGCTTAAAATTTATTCAGGCGCTGCTACAAGAAGTGAAGCTTACAATTTCTTCATAAGCTGATAGGATGAGTGAGACTTAGTAGTTCCTCATAAGATGCTGTGATGATTGAAGCTTAGAATTTCTCTAGGCGTGGTTTCGAGTGAAGCTTAGAATTTCCTCATGAGCTGCTACGATAAAGGAAGCTTCGAATTTCCTCATAAACTCCTACGATGAGTGAAGCTTAGAATTTCCTCATAATTTCCTATCATAAGTGAAGCTTAGATTTTCCTCAGACGTTGCTTCGAGCAGGAACTTAGAATTTCTTCAGGCGTTTTCACAATGAGTGAAGCTTAGAATTACCTCATATGCTACTGCGATGCGTGAAGCTTATAATTTCTTCAGACGTACTACGACAAGTGAAACTAAAAGTTCCTCATAAGATGCTACGATGAGTGAAACTTAGAATTTCCTCAGAAGCTGCTACGATGAGTAAATCTTAGAATATTTTTAGACTCTGCTACAATTAGCGAAGCTTAAAATTTCCTTGAGGCCACTATGATGTATGAAGCTGAGAATTTTCTCAGGAGCTGCTGCAATAAGTGAAGCGTAGGACCTTTTCATAATCTGCTACGATGAGTGTAACTTGAATTCACCCAGAAGTTGCCATGATGATTGAAGCTTAGAATTTCTTCAGAATCTGCTACGATGAGTAAAATATTAATTTCTATGAAGCTGCAACATTAAGTGAAGTATCCTTGTTAATTTTGCTCAAAATTGTTTTTCTGTTGCCTTAGCAGAATATGACAGCATCACTATGTTGTGCTCTCATGACAAATTCAAATTTAAGTATCAGAGTCAATTTTATCGGCAGGTTAAAAGTTTGCGAAGCAAATGATCTCACATAAAGAGTGATAAAGGTTAAACTTGCAAACCCACTGGCATGGATACATAAATTTAGTTGTTATTGGGTTTATTTTTGTGACTGTCTGTGTGTCATTTTCGTACCACCAGCTGACGTGCATTCTTATACACAAACTAGCAGTATAGCCCGGCGTTGCTCGGGTGTAATGAAAGCATTTATATATATATATATATATATTATCGATTTTCTGCACTATTGTAAGAACTGCAAACTTGAAACTTCCGAATATCGTTTCTTATGTCTTTGTCTATGAGTGTATCAAATTTAATTAAAATCGGACCACTCCTTCTATAACCGGATTTATTCGATTATCGATTTTCGATATTTATCAGGGGTACCTCGACACAAAACCTTGCTAAGAACACTCGCAGACGCTTATAGTACAACTGTGTAAATTTTCAAGAAAATTGGTTCAGCCATTTCGGAACCTATAGGTAAGGGATACACACACACAGACATACACACATACAGACAAAGTTCCATTTATAAATAAGTTTAGATATATGTGACATGAATTGTAAGTATTTGATGGCATTTTATATTTGGTCGGTACCCTGGTACAAAGACTTCATAAATGACTCAAGTTTTAGGCTTTGCTCAAGCAAAAGCTGCCACAAACATCATTGGTGAGGTCATGCATTCAAATATATATATATATATATATATATATATATATATATATAGTGTAAGAATGTTGTAGAACACGTAGGTATTTTTACCTACTGTTCATGCATTTACTTTTATAAAGAGTGCTCGATACAACGAAAAGCTTCATATTGTAATGGTTGTTACAATGGTTTATAAATTCATAGTATCACGACACAAAAAATTCTTTTCATTTCAACTTATCACCCGATCAGAAGCGCACGTAGAAGCTTCGAAACGCGAAAATTTTTGTGTAGTGATACTATGAATTTATAAACCATTGTAACAACCATTAATATATATATATAGTGTAATGGCTGTTACAATGTTTTTATAAATTCATAGTATCACTACACAAAAATTTTCGCTTTTCGGAGCCAGCCCATTATGTTGTTGGCTTTATCTTCAGGTGATTTTATATATATATATATATATATATATATATATACAGACATACACACACAGACAAACACACACACACACACATACATATATATATGTATATATATATATATATATATATATATATATATAATTAATTGATTTTTTATTTAAAATTAATATAGTTTACATTGCGACACGGAAATTTCTGTTTCGACATTTTTACCTCATCAGGCAATATTAGCTCATTGTTGTGAAAATCATTTTTTACCTCGTCATCAGGCAATATTAGCTCATTGTTGTGAAAATCATTTTTACCTCGTCATCAGGCAATATTAGCTCATTGTTGTGAAAATGATTTTTACCTCGTCAACAGGCAATATTAGCTCATTGTTGTGAAAATCATTTTTTACCTCGTCATCAGGCAATATTAGCTCATTGTTGTGAAAATCATCTCTATTAATTTTAAATTAAAAAAAAATACAAATTTATTCATATTATGCTCTACAATATTTGTTGTATTCAGCAAGTCTTTCAAAAAGCAAATGCCGGAAAACTCAGAATTAAAAAAAATGTTTGTTCTCTTCACCTGGAATTATGCACACACACACACACACACACACACACACACACACACATATATATATATATATATATATATATATATATATGCTCATGCAAACATAAACACATGTAGATTTGATTACATTCATGTGCATATTAGCATAGGAATATATACATGTGCACACATGCATGCAGTTTCATATATACATATACATATATAATGACGTGTATTTTATTTTTATAGATGTACGTTATATTGTTTTTTTTAACTAGTACTAATTATATATATATTCTAAAATATAAGAGACAATGAATGTCTATTGTGTTTAATCATGAGCCGTTCTAAACATCGTATTTTGGCTTTAATTTCAGTTGAAAATAAAGACAAAAATTCTCCAACATTTGGATAATTTTTTATTAAGTTGGTTCTAAGCTTAATTAATTATATATGTTTAGAAAATTATCTGCTGCCTCGATACACTATATATATATATATATATATATATATATATATATATATATATTATCACTAAATTGATACTGCAACATTTTATCAAAGCGTTAAATAGCATTGATGAAAACAACTTAATACTGACAAATCCATTATTGAGGAAAAAAGTTCATGTGCTTGGCGGATTACCAGGATCATGACCAGGTTCTTCCTTTTTCTCGCGGATTTAATTCTTCTGCGTTTTCGCAGTCTACAAGTGACCTGCTCGTCTTTTGAAGTATCGATAACTGGGTGTGCGCCTTTCTGAGAAATCCGTTCGTAGAAACTCGAAAGAAGAGAGATCAAGGGTTCTTCATAATCTTCAGTCTCTTCAAAATCAGTTGAAATGTCCTAAGGAGGGCCCTCGCTTATGCCTGTGGGTCCCGATTCGACCTCTTCTGGAGCCGAGTGGTTTACTGAAATTGTCTTCCCATCCATACGGGTAACGGACACGCGCATACAGGAGGTTGGGATCTAGTAGCTCCAGTTGACCCACCATTGGTTTATTTTTATTCAGTCGCGTGACTTTTAGTAATGTCATTCCTGGTTTCGAAAGCCAAGAAGGGAGAAATTTATTTATTTATTTATTTATTTATTTATTTTTAATCATATCACCCCAAGCAAGGCGATAACGCCACTGATGCGCAGGGGGCTACGTAAGGGTAAAAAGAATGAAAAAGAGGAAGCCGGAAACCGCATCCTAAACAGGAAACAAGGGATGAGCCTCTTCACTTGTTCAATAGACGTGGGTGGAGTGTGAACCGGGCGATAGTAAATGCTCTATTCTTGACAAAGGGTAGGCATTCAGCAAAGTAAACCGGTTTATCGTTTGGGATTAGTCCATTGCCATTTTTTTTTTTTTTCAGAAGAGAGTACGAAGACTTGAGCTCTCTCAGTTCGATTATACCTTCCTTCAACATACGATAACCTCCGTTTAGGTAAATAGTCATTTCAAAACGTTGTGACCTAATAATAGGTCGCACCATAACTCCTTCATTGGTGGACATCTTACTCCTTGGTATAAAGTACCCTTTATTTTTAGATCAACCAAAAAGTATCGCAGTACTTGTATGGAGATAGATGAGCTAGCTATCTTCACATTGTTTAGGAAGGGGCAGGTTCTCCATGAATTTTGATTAATGCTTGCCTTAAGGAAGTTTTCTATGCTCCCCGTATCAATCAATGCTTTTAGTGGCTGGGTCGTTAGACATGATCTTTGTCGTTGTAGTTGATAAACAGCTAAGTATATCCACTGATACGAAACAAGATACCGTTTCGCTTCCCTTTGTGTTTGTACAAACTTTAGCTCAATGTCCTTGCTTTCCGCATATATAGTATTTTGTCCCTTTTAGAGGAGCTTAAGGACCTTACATGTCTTTTGTCTTCGTAGAAAAACATATGCGTTTAATTAAGGCTATGTTGTTGCTGTTTTTTTTTGTTTTGTTTATTTTTAGAGCCTTTTTTTCTATGCTGTGGGAGTGTAAAATAGGTGATGGGGTCTCTGACGTTATTGAATTTATATCGTACTTTTTAATATTTTGCTTTGATAAATCTAGTAATCTTGCCTGGAGATAGCCCGGCTGTAACCTTAAGATGCAATTTTCAAGTAGATATGCGTGAACCCAAGCCCGTTTATGAAGGTATCTCGTATCAACCGGGCCCATTATTGTTCTGCTGTTACCAAAAAAAATGAACAATGCTTACGTAGTTGTACACTATCTGACGATATCAAATAAAACCATGGATCCAGTAAGAGAGGCAGAACTCAATCCCTGAATTGTTTTAACAAAAATAAAGTAATAAAAATCAATTGTTTCCGCCAGCAATTGATCTGTGGGTTAGCGGAAAGGTTCCATAGATATTTGGCATTTTTCAGTATTAAGTTCATTCATCAGAGCTGTTTAAGGCTTTAGTAAATATATATATATATATATATATATATATATACTAGCAGTATAGCCCGGCGTTGCTCGGGCGTAATGAAAGCTGTAAAGCTAATCCATGTGCCTGGAGCTCAGATTCAGCCTAAAGAATATTTGTGTGAATTTTGGTGAGAATCTGATAAAAATTGTGGATTTGTATAAAGGATATACAGACAGATAAACAGACACACTCACAAACATCTTACATTTTATATATATATTTATATTATCAATTTTCTGCACTATTGTAAGAACTGCAACCTTGAAACTTCTGAATATCGTTTCTTATGTCTTTGTCTATGAGTGTTAAAATCGAACCACACCTTCTCTAACCCGATCTTTTCGATTATCGATTTTCGATATTTATTGAGTGTACCTCGACACAAAACCTAGCTAAGAACACATTCGCAGACGCTTATAGTACAACTGTATAAATTTTCAAAAAAATCGGTTCAGCCGTTTCGGAGTCTATAGGTAACGGACACACGCACACATACACACATACACAGAAAAATTACATTTATAAATAAGTTTATATATATATATATATATATATATATATATATATATATATATATATATATATATTATATCCTTAAATAAATTATCGCTGATTTTTTTATGAAAAGTAATATTTTATTAACAAACATTAAACATGTCACTGAAAATATTATCCATCGCTAGCCATTATATTTTTCCATCTTTCTGGCAGCATTTGAATTCCATGTCGGAAAAACCACATGTTTTTTAGGCTCATCACTAGTCGACCCATTTTTTAACATCTTTAAAAGAATGAAAGCACTGCTCAGCCAGGCCATGTGCCATCGATGGAGACAAATAATAATCAGACGGGACAATTTCTAGAAAATTCGTCGTTGCTGTAAGACTTCTTATTTTAGCGTTTCCAAGTCGGTTTTCACTCGTTTAACAACATGTGGCCTAGCGTTGTTGCGAAATCACTTTGTCATTTTTATGCTCGTATAGCGGACGTTTTTTCCAGACTGCTCGGCTCACACGTATCAGTTGTAGTCAATAGCGACATCCAGTGATGGCTTCGGTCAATTTGATCAGCTTATAATAAACTACACCCAGGCTGATCCCAGGAAATTCAAAGCAGAAGCTTCGAGCCATAGATATCAGCTTTGCTGCCAATGTTGATACATGGCCGAGCTTACCCCACGATCTTCTACGCTTAGGTTTATCATAGTGTATCTACTTCTCATTGCCGGTCACGATGCGATGTAAAAAACTTTTCTTTTCTGCCGTTGAAGTAGCTGTTCACACGTGACAAGACGTTATTCGACGTTTTTTCGGCTTCAACTCGTACGACATCCAATGTTCTTGCTTTTGAATCATTCCTAATGCTTTCAAACGTTTCGAAACTGTTGCGTGATCAACTACTAATGATTCTGCAAGTTCAGCTTCAGCCTGACATGAGTCTTCAGGAATTAATGCTTCCAATTCTTCGTATTTTCGGTGCGCCAGGGCCTTGTTTTTCTTCAATGAAAAGGTTTTTATCGTAAATTGTTTTGTGCTTATCGAATATTTCTTTATTTGAGGAGTGGATGCTTATGCGGCGTTCAGCTAATGATGGAATATGTTTGATAACGGATTGTGGGTGATTAGAGTTGGGGTTTATAAAGATTGGGTTAGCATTATTTTTCATGTAAGGTTGAAAAGTGTTAGAGACTAAGTCTAATGTTATGTCTAAGAAGTCAATTTGTTTTATATTAGGGTTAATTACTACGTTAAGACCAAAAGTTTTAAAAACTCTATGAATTAATTTTCTAACTCTATCAACCTTACCTACAGTGGATTTATTTACTATCATGAGTCCGTCATCTCTATAAAGTCCTATATTTTTAATGTCGATTTCTTTATACGCCGTGAGGTGGTACAAGAGAAATAATCCAACTAGATCCGAAGATTCTTCAGAATCCAGAGCTCCCATAGACAAATCAAAATTATACGTTGAGTTTTTTTCCACTTTTCGTTGTTATGGATGAGAACTGATTTTCTGCAGTTCAAGATTATTTTGATTTCATCCTTTGAGATGTCCGAATAAAATTCAGTGAATTCCAGGGCAAGATTGAAGAGGCTCTCAGATACCGATGATGGGTAAAAGTCCACGATGTCGAATTGTAGGAAAGTGGCATTATTTTTTTTTCTTCAAAATTCTCGAACCAGTCGATTACACCCAATGTATCCCTCCATTGTATGAGTTGGAGTTGTTTTTTATTTGTTGCGTAACTCTTTCTAGTATTACTTTACTGATTCTACAGATCTCTGATTTTGTTGGGTTGATAATTCTAGTGGGTAATTTTCGGTAGAATTCCGGCTTGTGATCTTTCAAAAGTATATACGCCTCCTTTATTGTAATTTTAGGGACTCTGTTACTGATTTTCAGTTTGTCCGTGATTTGATTGTCCGGGTAGTTGATTCTATCTGTGTGGTTTTGGTGCTCCTTGTTGATTTTTCATCCACAACAACGAACAGTGGACAAAAAACCCTTACTTCTCATTTTCCACCCCACCTAGCTCCCACACACAATTCCACAAATATAAAAAAAGAATTTCCATTTTCTTTTCACACCTCCCCGATGAGACATTGTCTTTTCAATGTCGAAACAAAATCTACACTTTGTAGTAGATGATAATTTGTACATGTTCTAAACTATAATTTCTGATAAACATATATATATATATATATATATATATATATATATATATATATCGGGGGTGTAACATTAACTTATTCTGCTACCTGTTTCAAGAATTTTGTATTTCAAATATTTTAAATATTAACTAGCTCTACACTGTAAATTTCTGTATAGTGTGTTGAGCACCTTTTTAAAAAAAACTTTTTTCTGGACCAAATAAATTTTGTTTGTAAAAAAAGATTTTATTATATATATATATATTTTTTTTTTTTTTTTTTTTAATCATTTCACCCCGAGCAAGGCAGAAACGCCACTGATGTGCAGGGGGTTACATAAGTGTAGAAAGATTAATTAGAAAAGAGTGAGGAGTACAAGCTAGTTAGAAAGGAACAATAGAAAACTGAGAAAGCAGGTGCAATGACAGGTACATGGGCGGAGAGAAAGGGAAGCTTATACAGGGGAGGGGAGAGAGAGCTAGAGGCCAGTGGTTAGTAGGTGAGTATTAACTTTGCTTTTAAATTTCTGGAGGTCGTAGCCGTCAGGAAAGCAAGAATACGGGAGTGAGTTCCACAGGCGGGAAGTGCGAGAGAGGAAGCTGCAGGAGTAGAATTGTCGTCTGCGTTTGGCTAACCTGACTGTGAATGGGTGGGACCCAGTTGCCAGTCTGGTTGAACGGGTAAACACCTGTTGAGGAGGCATCAGTGACTTAAGCTCATCCGAGCAGAAGCCATGGAAGTATTTATAGAAGAGACAGAGGGAGGCCACATTTCGACGATGGGAAAGTGGCTGCAGACGAGTCGCCAGATCAGTACCTATCACATTACAGACTCTCCTTTGGAGCTTGTCAAGAACACTGAGGAGAACGGCAGGGGCACCTGACCATAAATGGCAGCAGTACTCCATGCACGGACGGATGGTTGACTTGTATATATGCAGGATGGATTCAGGTGGAAAAAACATCCTGGATCGACATAGTGACCCAATCTTCTTAGCAGTAGATTTTGCTATGGATTCAATATAGTGCTTCCATTTGAGGTCTGAGGACAGGGTAAGTCCGAGGAGGCGTAGTGTATTACTCTCCGGGAGAATCATCTGGTCCATGCTTATGGGAGGCAGAAGAGGTTGCCTGTAATGGTTGACAGACAACAGCTTGGTCTTAGAGGAATTAAAGTTGACAAGCCACTTCTTGCCCCAGTTCACCACAGAGTGTAGATCCCGCTCAAGGTCAGCAGCGAGATTATGTCTGTCCGCCACGACAGGTTTCTTACTGGAGCGGGAGTATATTGTAGTGTCATCTGCGTAGATGCCTACTTGGGACCTGATCTCATCTGGGAGGTCGTTGATGAAAATAAGGAAGAGCGTTGGGCCCAGGATAGAGCCTTGTGGGACACCAGCATTCGTGCTGTAGGACGAAGAGGCACGCCCATTCAGAACGACCTTCATTTTGCGGTTATTTAAGAAAGATTGGATTAGGTCAAGCAGGCGACCGGTAATACCATAACCGCGTAGTTTGCATAGGAGGCCAGGGTGCCAAACCCTGTCGAAAGCCTTGGAGATATCCAGAGCAACCGCGCGAGCCTCGTCAGACTCATCAAGGGCCTGTAGCATGTACTCCGTTACAGTAGTTAGCAGGTCGGCTGTGGACCTGTCAAATCGGAATCCATATTGCCTGTCGGAGAACAGCTTGTGGGCGGTGAGATGATGAACTATTTCAGCATTTATTATAGCCTCGAACACTTTCCCGAATATTGGTAGGAGACTGATAGGGCGATAGTTGGATGGGTCCGAGGGTTCACCACAATTCTTAAAGACAGGAACGACTGAGGAGAATTTCCAGCATGCAGGAAAGCAGGAAGCAGAAAGGCAGTAGTTAAACAGTTTAGAGAGGACAGGGGAAAGTTCAGGGGCACACCTCTTAAGGACTATCACCGGGATTCCATCGTCTCCACACGCCTTATGGGGGTCGAGTTTTGAAATTACTCTGGATACTATTGTCGGGGTAATATACACGTCATGCAGTTTGGCCTCAGTTCTAATAGGGAAGTCGGGTGGGTGCACTCCGGACGAGTCGAGTGTGGAGTTGGATGAGAATCTGCGGGCAAAGCACTCAGCTTTCTCAGCAGATGACGTGAGAACGTCAAATCCATGGATTAAAGGAGGTATTGAGGATTTCCTATTGTTGAGCACTCGTTTACAAATCCTCCAATAGTCCTTGGAGCCGAACTTGCGGTCAGCTATGTGCTGTCGCATTCTCTCCGCAAACAACTGTTTGGCGTCATTTAGAGTTCTCTTGCACTCACTGCGAGCGGATGTGAACAGGCGCCTATTGTGATCAGTTGGCTGTCTCTGGAATAGATGGAAGTAATGGTTCCTGTGGGCAATGGCGGCTGAGCAGGCTGGAGAGAACCACGGAGGGGAATGAGGTTTTAAGCAATACTTCCTGGTGGGTATGAAGGCATCAATGCCAGCTTTCACCCATGACGAGACCTCAGAGGCACAGTCATCAACTGATAGGTCAAACACTTTTCCCCAAGGGACGTCGCAGAGGAAATCGCGAAAGGCTTCCCAGTCAGCTTTTTGGTAGAGGTAGGAGGTTCTATGAGTAGGGGGATCCTGGGGGGAGTGAGATTGGAAAGAAATACTGAGGGAGACTACAGCGTGGTCGGAGTTGCCGAGAGGGCAAAGCTGCGAGACTTGACAGGCGTCGGGCGCAGAGGTGAAACATATATCTAGCAGTGAGGAATGACCCGAGGGTGTGCTTGGGAAGCGAGTGGGGAAGTCCACCACTTGCGTAAGGGATTGGGAAATAGCAAAGTTCATGGCGTGAGTGCCCGCCGAATCAGTAACAGCGTTTTCAAGCCACTCAGAGTGATGGGCATTGAGGTCTCCAAATACAAATATGTGGGCAAATGGGTGATAGGTAATAGCCTTATCTATGTCGTCGGCAATGCTATCTAGTAGGGAGCAGTCAGGAGAGGAGGGAGAACGGTAAAGGAAGAATAGGTAGCTAACCGAACTGAGGAGAGACAAGCGGAGACATATGTATTGGTGGTCAGTAGATTCGAGTGAAGTCACCCTAGTTATGGGGAGGTGTTCGCTGACATAAACACCCAGCCCATGCATGTGGACAGTAGAATCCTTCCTTAAAAGGGGAAGATAACCAGGGATGAAGAGGTCAGAGGAGGGAATAGTTGAGTTGAGGTTAGTTTCGCAGAGCGCGAGGATGTCAGGGGACTTTTCATGCAGGAACGCTTCTACACTAGCAAAGTTAGTACGAATGCCTCGGATATTAGTGAAGGAGAGGTTAATGGGCTTAGGTGGTTTGGATTTAGCTGGTTTAGGGTCATTTCTGTTTTGTCATGTCATGTTTTTGGTTTATAGAAAGGGACCTAGGGTAGAGGATACAGGCGGTCATTACCCACGATCTGAGCTGGGAGGGGGACTGGCTAGGGCTGCAACAAGGTGTGGCCTCGGGGTTGCCCACCGAAAGCGCTTGCAGGGACACCTATCCATGCGCGACATGGCACTACAAGAACCCCGATATTATACAACTGTTGATCAGAGCAGCCGCTCTTGACGCTACGCAAGAGTTAGGGCTCCTAACTACCAGTCGGAAGCAGCGACCAGGAAACTGCCAACCCGGTACCCTCACAGTGATGAGCCATTGCCACCAACCGGCCAGATCGCAGGAAACTCACGGAAGCACCAGTACCAAGGTCTGAAGAGAGAGAAGTGAAAACCGGAAACCACATCCTAAACAGGAAACAAGGAACGAGCCTCTACTCCAGTTCAATAGACGTGGGAGGAGTATAGACCGGGCGATAGTGTGACCTATCTACTCCTATTAAAAAAAAAAAAAAAAAAAAAAAAAAAAAAAAAAAAATCGAACACGAACAATCCTTTGAAAAAAAAAAAAAAACACAAACTTACAAAAGTGGAGTTTAACTAAGTTTTAACTTAGTTAAAGTCCAAATGAACTCAAAAAAGGGGGGGGGGGAGAACAAAAACATAGATATATATAAAAACAAAAAAAAAAAAAAAAAAAAAAACAAACGGAAAATACCTCACAGTTTAACACAGGAAATTTGAATTAAGATTCATTCTTCAATTCTTGCTTTTCCCAAATATCAAAGCGAGTCGGCCTGCTAGGTAAATTCCCATTCAAAGAACAACACGTGGCATGGAGCTGTAATGGCTGCTGATAACTTGGCCAAAGTAGCTTCGCATAACAGAATAAATATAAATTTCAAACTTTTTTTTTTTCCTCCTAAATGAAGCATGAACTCCAAAAAGGGGGGGAGAACAAAAACATAGATATATATAAAAACAAAAAAAAAAAAACAAACAAACGGAAAATACCTCACAGTTTAACACAGGAAATTTGAATTAAGATTCATTCTTCAATTCTTGCTTTTCCCAAATATCAAAGCGAGTCGGCCTGCTAGGTAAATTCCCATTCAAAGAACAACACGTGGCATGGAGCTGTAATGGCTGCTGATAACTTGGCCAAAGTAGCTTCGCATAACAGAATAAATATAAATTTCAAACTTTTTTTTTTTCCTCCTAAATGAAGCATGAACTCCAAAAAGGGGGGGGGGAGAACAAAAACATAGATATATATAAAAACAAAAAAAAAAAAAACAAACGGAAAATACCTCACAGTTTAACACAGGAAATTTGAATTAAGATTCATTCTTCAATTCTTGCTTTTCCCAAATATCAAAGCGAGTCGGCCTGCTAGGTAAATTCCCATTCAAAGAACAACACGTGGCATGGAGCTGTAATGGCTGCTGATAACTTGGCCAAAGTAGCTTCGCATAACAGAATAAATATAAATTTCAAACTTTTTTTTTTTCCTCCTAAATGAAGCATGAACTCCAAAAAGGGGGGGGGAGAACAAAAACATAGATATATATAAAAACAAAAAAAAAAAAAAAAAAAACAAACGGAAAATACCTCACAGTTTAACACAGGAAATTTGAATTAAGATTCATTCTTCAATTCTTGCTTTTCCCAAATATCAAAGCGAGTCGGCCTGCTAGGTAAATTCCCATTCAAAGAACAACACGTGGCATGGAGCTAAAATCTTTTTTATTACGCATCGGTCATTCAGTAATGGATTAGAGCACTCTGGCTATTGGGCGGGTATAATGACAATATACACGCTAAAAAGTTTGCCTTCTTCCACCGAACGCCCATAGCCCAGAGGTAGAATCGCCGACTGACGCCAATTCGGTCGGGATTCAATCCTGGGTTAAAAAGCAATCGGAGTCTAACCGTACTGATGAGCTGGGATATAGCGAAACAGATCTGTCTGTGGATGACTATATATATATATATATATAGTAAGAGTTATAAAGTTGATGGTAAGTAAGTAAGTTGGTTAGTCGACCACTTGGTCGAGAACAACCCGAAGTCTCCCTTTTCTTTCGCTGCTACATTGCGGTAGGTGTGTGGGCGACCCGTATCCCTGGATTTCTCTACCAATCCAAGATCCTTCTCTTTGTAGCTGAGTGCTCAACAGAGAGACATCGAGTATTATTTTAAAAGTCTTTGCTATGACCCCGCAAAATCCTGCACCGAAAGCGAGCACTATATCATTGCGATACAATTTTCAATCCATAGTTTGTGGTGCCCCGGATCCTGTTTCAGCAAGGCTACAATAAACAGTAGCAAAGTTTCGGCTGCCTTCGGTCTGGAAAAGCAATTAGATACAGCCGTGCGGCCTCGCGTCCATATGTCATCACCGAGCCATGTGACCTTGAGGGATCACTCTATATTGACTATTAAAAAAATTAATTTTGACTAGACAGGGCGCTTCTTTTATTTCGAAAGATAAACGGATGTCTACTAACAGATTGTTTGGTGTTGCTCCATTGTTACCAGCGGTTCTGATTCAATTTTTAATGCAAATCTTAAAACTTAACATGCTTTTCAAAAGTGTAAATTTAATAAAAAAAAAAAAACTTTCTTGCTGCCTATTTTGTTGTAATTAAGTAAGGCAATGAATATCACTAAAATAAAAAGGAGACAATTCAAATCATTTTTTTTTCTTTAGTTCACTGCATCCTTGGCTAACTTTTCCCAAGTACGCCTACACACAATAATCACAGGTGTTGCGAATTTTGTGGGTGTACCTAGTTAGAAGCGAAAAAAAAAGTATTGCTTAAGCGATTCAAGCCTGGTGCCTTATTGGCTGCTTCGGGAGACCATTAATGTTAAAGCTGTTGATACTAAAACTGAATACCTATGACCTAGTTTGCTTGTTTGCATTCAGATATGGAACACTGAATGTTCAACAAATATCGACCCTAATTCACTCGAATTGCACACTGCGGCGTCATATGGGAACGAAGACTGATTTCTCTTGCCACTGGCCTTGTTGCTATTGTTGTTGCGTGAAATGTATCTTACTCTTTGCATTATTGTTGTAGTATTAGCTGTTATTTTTACTTATATTGCGATGAATAATATCCACGCCCCCGCCATTTTATTAATTTTTTATTGTTCCTATTATTTGTAGCCATTGAATTTTGAAAGACTATAAAAATTGATGAGTTTTATTATAGATTAAGTGATAGCAAGTCTTCTAAATATTACAGCATTCTGCCCAGTCAGTCAGCAAGTGCCATACGTGAAACACGCTTTGGGCGATCATGTCTCGAAAGAGACATGACTGACTGGGCAGAAGATTATCCCGTAGTAGGTTGCCATTGCTTTCTGCAGTAGACTGGTTGCCAGCTAAGACTATAGAACCCAAACTGTCCTGTTATTTAATCCATAACTGGAAGGAAGATGGTATTTGCGCGTAAGTGAACGCAATGAATTCAACTGGAATTCGAACTCGGCTCCCCGATTTCTCGTTCCGAGCCGAGATCCACTGCTCCACAACGCACATCCGCTGCCCATTATCCTGCTTAAAAACAGCCAGGGTGGCTGCAATTCTTTATTACTACCTTCCTTTTTACTACACTATTAATCACCCAAGAGAAAGCTCAAGAGCAACTCAAGGTAGAGCATTACTGAATGGCGCTGTTTTATCGATCTAAAAGTCGTAGATTATGAAGATAGGTAGGATAGATAACGGTTGACTTGAAGAAAATAAGAGTATAGTGGTCAGAAAATCATCATGTTGGCAACTTGTTCCATAATGCAGCAGTTTTTGGCGAAAATTCTTACCAGTGGAAGGTAAAAACAAGGAAGATTGTGTATGTGGCATGGCTGGTCGTGGAAAGTTCACCGCTTCTCCCGCAACTATGGGTTAATCATTAAAACTTGAATCGCTGAATCATTATTATTTTTAAAAAAGTTACAATAAATAAAATTGAATTTTTCCATATTCCTGAGATGAGGTAGCATTTACAGTATTTACTTTATTCGGACTATTGTCCTCATCTTTGTTGCCATTTGTACAACGTTTCGGCCGTTGTACGCTCCGGCCTTCTTCATGTGCTAGGAATTTCGAACCGGATCCTTTATTACGTTGGTTAGTTCCTGTAACTTGACCCAAATAGTTGTGAGTTCAATACCAGGCACATTTGTACGACGTTTCAGCCGTTGTACGCTCTAGCCTTCTTCAGTGCTAAGAATTTCAAACCGAACCCTTTATTACAATTACTGGGGTATATAAAATCTATTCCTTTCGTAGTAGTGCCTCTTTTGTTAGTCATGTGTTATCTCCTTTTAACCCGGTAAGTTACTTGTTTACCACTGCTGTAGCCTGGTATCGAATTCACAACTCTTTGGGTCAAGTTGCAGGAACTAACCAACGTTTATATCCACAGTGCCATGCATGTGTTCTCAAGGACAACAAAGATGAGGACGATAATCCGTATAATGTAAATACTGTAAATACTACATCATCTCAGAAATATAGACAAATACTAAAGAAAGATTTGCTGGACTGGTATGTAATATCAAACCTCTTTGGCAGTGAATGCAGGAGTGAATTTCATAACAAATGAGGTGCAAATACGAGACAACAAAAGTGTGGTTCTACAGAAGGATGCTAAGAATACCATGGATGGGACATTTGAGCAAGGAGAAAGTTTTAAGGAAAATGGCAACTACAATGACAATCAGAAAGAGAGTTCGAATTTTGAAAGGTTGAAATTTTTGAGACATATGATGAGGATCTGCTCGGAGAGTTTGACACGCAGAAGACATATTGAGTGCAAGAGGGACAGAGGAAAAAATAAAATTGTGTACATAATATTTAAATTTCGGCATTTAATTACCAATAGAGGTTGCTAGGCTGCTAAACAAAAACAACCACTCAACTTTAGTTTCCACGTTGTTCCAGTCTCTTTATAACGTATTTATTGACTGTTTCAGGTTCGCCAATGAGAATGGGTAGCAAGAAGTAGCTAAACAATCATAGCCAGTGATACCACGTTTCTTGTTTTCGATGTCAAGATCTAGTTTTCTAACCTGGATTGGATGATTCATTCCAATCTCAAAGTTCCCAAAGAATGCTATTTCTTTTTGGATAATATCTGGTTAGAAACTGGATTTAACACTAACTGACAGAACTGGATTTAACACTAACTGACAGAACTAGATTTAACACTAACTGACAGAAGTGGATTTAACACTAACTGACAGAAATGAATATTGGTCAGCATATTTCTATACTTCTTGCTTAATACATAAAAAACGCTATTTTTAGACAACAGGGTCACGTATAACTAAAATGAGTGAATTTAAGCATCTAAAACGAAGAAGATCGTAGATCAAAGGCAGTTCATCTCAAACTAAAACGTCTCTATTAAGAAAAAAGTTGTTTTTTTTTGTGATTAACCGGATCCAAAATCAATACAGAGTGACAAAAAAAAAAACGGGAATTTTTGAAGTGTGTATTGGCAGACATGAGCAAGTGGCAGCACTGCGAAACAGTAGCTTCACGAAGTAAACACTCTGCCATTTCAGTAACCATGGATGAAGATGAATTTCTAAGCATGTTATGGATGTCAGATGAGGCCCATTTTCATCTCACAGGTTACGTGAATAAGCAGAACTACCATTACTGGGCAGACACAACTCCTAATGAAGTTCATGAGCGCCCTTTACACGCTAGTAAGGTGACAATACGCTGTGCTGTTTCATTATATGGGATCATCGAACCATATATTTTTGAAAATGAACAAGGGATCTCACTCACTGTCACTGCAAATCGTTACATGGGGACACCTGAATTGAACAATTTTTCACACGTTCAGAAACCTGGTTTCAACAGGATGGAGCAACATCACATACTACACGGCAATCATTGGAGGCTGTGCGAGAATTGTTCGGTAAACGTGTGATAAGAAGGTTTGGTAATGTTCCATGGCTCCCTAGATCGACAGATTTGTCCGTTTGTGATTTTTTTTCTTGTGGGGCTATCTCAAGAGCAGAGTGTACACGACTCGACCTAGAACTTTGGATGAGTTAAAAAAGAGAATTCAGGATCAAATTCACAGTATCCCAGCTGAGATGTTGCAGCGGTCAATGAGGAATCTCAACAGCAAATGTCAAGAATGCATTCATACAGGAGGACGCCATCTACTGGACATAATTTTTTAAAAATGAAAATTCTATCATTGATTCTTAAATGGCTTGTTTTAAGGTTTCAATAACTTTGAATAAAATATTTTTTCCATCACTCTTGGTTTATTGGATTGTTAAAAATTTCCCGTTTTCTGGAGTCACCCTATATTCATTATGAATTACTGGCACCTGGAACAACTATTACAACACCGATGCTACAATTTTCTTACTATGTGATTAATTGGCTCGTTTGAATGACATTAAAAGAATCAAAACATTTCTTTTTACTAAAAATTAAAGGCACTTCCTCAGGGCGTATGGGATCGTATCACTCCACTACATTTACTCAATGCATCTCTAATCATTACAGTCCCAGTTCAGCCATGCGTTTCTACACATGTGTTAGATAGATTGCTATGTGTTTTCTCTGCTCTGCTTGCCTTCAATATACCTGGTAAATGTCAAATTCCCTAGACCTTCATTCCTAATTATGTATTTCAGAAATACCAACTATCTTTTTTCACATTCTAATTTCTAGTGTCATTTTGTCTCCATTTTCTTTCAAACTTTCTCGTTGATCCGTCTTTGGAATTCTTACCATCCTATTTTAAAACCACGTTTTTATTACCTCAAGTCTGCGTCTTCATTCGTGAATAGTACAACAGTCTGTAGTACCATTTGGGTCTGACAAGCCGTGATAATAACATCATGACGTGATGAAAATTTTTTTTTTTTAATCATATCACCCCAAGCAAGGCGAAAACGCCACTGATGCGCTGGGGGCTACGTAAGAGTGAAAAGACTGGAAATATGTATTACCCATTGCAATAATCTAAAATCTTTTATAAATTATATTACTCTGTTAAATTAAATAAATGAATTTAACATTGAGTTGTCTTGAGTTCGTCTCTATTGGAACTTACTTGGATTGTATACCAAGTGTGTTATGTATATATATATATATATACATATATGTGTGTGTGTGTGTGTGTGTGTGTGTGTGTGTGTGTGTGTGTGTAAATTATATATATATATATAATTATATATATATATATATATAATTTATAAACGGGAAAATTATTAATCATCTACATACAAGCCTGCTTCGCTGTATCAGCGTGGCTAGACACATCCACTTGCTTCTGACCGGGATCGAAACTCGACCAATTTGGCATAGGCGCATGGAATCAGAGAAGGGAAATTTTAGCGTGTTGTATATAATCAGTGTATACATACTCCAGTCACCGAAAGAACTCAATTCATTTCTGCAGACTAACGCATATATCGCAGAGGTGGAAACTGTTTTTTAAATTTTCTTCTCTCTTTCTCTTTCTCTCTCTCTCTCTCTCTCTCTCTATATATATATATATATATATTAGTTTCACGCCAAGCAAGGTGAAAATGTCACTAGAACGCGGTGGATTACACGGGGATTAAGAAAATGGTGGTGGGGGTGATTGAATAAAGGACAAAATATGAAACAGGGTTATAGAAGATATAAGATGGCGGTTGACGTTTCAATTTAATTTTGAAAGCTAATACTATATTCGGTTTTTATTTTCAAAATTGATACTAACCCTACAGCAAATGCCTTCATCACCACGTGGGCGATCGTAGCTCTCCACTACCTTTTCTCATTGTAACTGTAATCAATGCTTGGTCTCTTTACAGTTCCAATTCTGCCATCCGTTTATAAACATATGTTAGATTGCTCTGCTTTTTCCTCTGTTCCGTTTGCCATATATCCGGTGAATGTCAAATTCTCCAAGCCTTCTTTCCTCACTTTTGTATTCCAGATATTCTTTTTCCCTTATTCTAATTACTTAAGCCGTTTTGTTCCCGTTTCCTTTTAAACTTCCTCGTTGTTCATATGATCCGTCTATGGAATCAGGTAAACTGCAGATTTTACTTCACGACAATATCTATCCAACCGTTATAAATACAATAAGCGATTATGAAGTTCGAGTGGGTGTTCTTCATCACGCGGCATATTCACCATACTTGTTATTTTTAGCTTGGCTCTCTTATTTCCGGTTTATAAGATAAATAAATATAAATTTAGAATTCATCAAATCAAAGAGGAATCGTTCCTTTATGATAAAACTAGCAGTATAGCCCGGCGTTGCTCGGGTGTAATGAAAGCTTTAAAACTAATCCATGGTCCTGGCGCTCAGACTCAACCTAAAGAATATTTCTGTGATGTTTGGTGAGAATCGGAAAAAAATTGTGGATTTGTATAAAGGACATGCAGACAGATAAACAGACACACACACACAAACATCTTGTCTTTTATATATATATATATATACTATCGATTTTCTGCATTATTCTAAGAACTGCAACCTTGAAACTTCTGAATATCATTTCTTATGTCTTTGTCTATGAGTGTATCAAATTTGATTAAAATCGGACCACTCCTTCTATAACCCAATTTTTTCGATTATCGATTTTCGATATTTATTTGGAGTACCTCGACACAAAACCTAGCTAAGAACACTCGCAGACGCTTATAGTACAACTGTGTAAATTTTCAAGAAAATCGGTTCAGCCGTTTCGGAGTCTATAGGTAACAGATACACACACACACACACAGACGCACGCACACACAGACAAAGTTCCATTTATAAATAAGTTTAGATACACAATTTAAACGAAATTAGGCGTAAGACCATAAAAAGCTTAAAATATATTTGGTTACTGAATAATAATGCTATGAATTTACGAAAATAAAATGTTTTTGTACAAAAGAATGTTGGAAACTTTTTCATCTACCTATTATGCAGGTAGATATGTGATAGTTAAGTGAACTTAAAGAGAAATATATACAAATCTAGATAGATAAATATTCATTTTAAATTTTTAGGTCCCAACCAAATGTGTCACCATATGTCACGAACTGCACAACAATATTTTATGACCCTATTTAGCGGAAAAGACAATGCTCCACGTGTTACAGTTAAAACATCTGTTCCCTGAATATCTGTCCATTTTGTGTGCGTGTGTGTGTGTGTGTGTGTGAGAGAGAGAGAGAGAGAGAGAGAAATAAAGAGAGAGAAAAAAATTAGTTTTAATGGTAAGACCACCTTATTTGAAGTCAACAGTTCATGGTAAAGATAACAGCATTTTTCCTGGGTGTCCGGTTCGGTAAACATCATGAATCGAATAAAGTTTTCCCTCGGCGCATATGCGAAATACTCATGAATTACTCCAAAACAATATTTTCTATGCAGGCCGATTGACAAAATTGCCCCCGTTAATCTTTTAAATATCTTTCAACTTTAGCATTATTAATTTCGACCCTCTTCTGCTTACACCATTTTTTTCAGTCTCCCTTTAGAACACTAAATGTGCACATGTACCCCTGCCGGAACCAGTTCGTGAACACGACAGTCAAAATCGGGACAAAGATGTGCGACAGCCTCAAGTAGGGCAAACCATCGAGACCCGGCGATTTGCCTCTGCCGACCTTCTTCAAAGCAGCGTAGACTTCGACCTCCCTAATCTCTCCCTCGCAGCTAGCTGCATCAGCCGGCAAAAGCCGGGGGAAGTCAGCTAAATAGCTGCGAAACTCCTCATCACGGAGACCAGGCTCCTTCATGTGAATCATTAAAAACAAATACTATATTGAGTTGATATTTTCAAAAGTTGCACTAACCCATTCATGCCTTCTTCAGGACGTAGGCGATCGTTACTCTCCATTTCTTTTTTCGTTGTAACTCTAAACAATGCTTGTCCTCCTTACTGTCCAAAATTTTGTCACACTGTTTATAAACATATGTTAGATAGATTGCTATAATTTCCTATGCTCCACTTGCTTTCAGTATACTTGGGAAATATCAAATTCACCGAGCCCTCTTTCCTCATTTTTTATCCCAGAAATTCCAACTACTTTTTTTCACATTCTAAGTCATTTGGTTCTCATTTTCTTTCAAACTTCCTCGTTGCTGATATGATACGTCTATGGAATTCTTACCATCCAATTTTAAAATCACGTTTCTGTTATCTCAAGTCTCCTTCATTCGTGAAGAATTTGGCCAGCATTTACTGCCATCTAACAGGATTGATATTATATCGCAATTCAGCAGGCTTTTGTTCGTTTCTAACAAATTTTTTTATTAGTTTCACGCAAATCAGAACATAAATACGTGGGTAGCGGGATTCATGGAGCCTTTGAAATATTATATATACACAAAAATTATTCCCCTTTCTTTTGCAAAAAGTTGGGCTAAATTTTGACGATGTGTCCACACTTTCTGTCAGATGGATAAAACGAACCAAACCGTACCACTGAGGTACATTTACCCGGCCTCCAACCAAGCTCACTAGACTGGATTTGACTCAAGGTCGTCAAAGTTGGGAGTGACATACGTATGCATATGGGCGAATGAGAAAATTCGTGGTTTTACTTAGTCTCTGTGCCTATTGATACTGTATAAAACTAATTTAACCTGTCTTCCTACAATAAAGAGGATGGAAACCTAGCATTTAATTCCATCTAAAAGGAGACGAAATATAGTTCTACTTACATCAAAGAAGCAGTATCTACGCCTCAGTAAACTCTCATTGCCAGTAACACCGACGATATGGGTTCACAATATTTACCCTTCTCCCCAACTTGAGAGAGATGTGACACAAGGTCTTTTTTAATGTGGGGAATCTGAGCGCGTACGCCCAAGTACTGATCAAATATTACCCATCCACCGCAGTGGATAGGTTCAAAACCTGTCTGAACTGGTCTTATCTTGTCTTTAATTACTCTGGACCCAAGCCCGAAGGCCTGGAAATCCAGAGTTCCCTACTCCTTTTCTTTTTTTTTTTTTTTTTTTTTTTTTATTTTTTTATGAACAAATGGCTTTAACAATACAAGTGGTGACATTTAATTTGCATAACAGTTTTTAAAAGTTATTTTAATAAATATGTTTTTCTATGTTATTTATCTTTAAATATAACTTTTAAAAAATAACAATGTTTTCGAATGGAAATGTTTTCGACAATAAAGTTTTTTTCATTATTTTTAGAGAAAAGTAATTAAAGAATTATCAAAATTCAGTCGTAATTTAGAAACATACAACGTTCATCATTAGCATTGTTGTCATCTGATATTTCACATTAAAAGAAATAAGACGAACGGAATCGAAAACAAATACAGAATTATCTAAACAAGTCAACATAATAGAAGTTTACTGAATTATTGTATTAAATGAAAAGATTGTAACTTTACTGCATTAATTAATAATAATAATAATAATAATAATAATAATAATAATAATAATGTCCTGTGATAAATACCAAGAAACAATAGACCATCTAAACTCAGGATGCTCTATACTTGCCCCAAATGAATATAAAAATCTTCACGATAGAGTAGGGAAATATTTACACTGGACCATGTGCAAACACTATGGAAAATATGTAAACAAACACTGGTATGAACATCACCCAGCACCGATCTATGGGATTACACCATCTACACAGACAGAAAAATTGAAGCAAATATAGGCCGGACATTATGGTTAGAAACCAGAAAGAAAAGACTTGCTTATTAATCGATATGGCTTGTCCAGAGGATTGTAACATAGCAACCAGGGAATTCGAAAAACTATCAAAATATAAAAACCTGGAAATTGAAATAGAAATTAAAAAAATGTGGAAATTGAAAACAAGTATCGTACCGGTGATAGTGGGTGCACTTGGAATGATAAAAATGGAACAAAACAACATATTGAAAGAAACCCTGGAAACAAAAATTGTCTTGTTAAGTACAGCCCACACACTAAAGAGAAGTTTGTCTATGTAACACTAGGGCTGTTATGGAGATATGAGAAAACATCAAATGGAGTCATAACAACACACCACTACCTGCTTTAGGTTTTTCTGCAGACTTGGTAGGTAGTGCAACCATAGCAGAAATAGATTTATAATAATAATAATAAAGATCAGTAACATATTAAATATTTTCTCTCATGATTAGCTACGTCTAGAGTATGATATTCATGTTGACTTAACATAATAACGAAAATAAATTTCGAAAAGTGTCTCACTTAAAATTATTATACATAAATTTTAGAGAAGTAATTTTTATGACAAATTGATTTTCTCTTTTTGTATAACGGCTGTTCGGCTAATTTAATAAATTTACCTTAATTCTGTTTTTAATTCCTTAGTTGCGTGCTAAAGTTCCCAGGAATCTTTTTCGTTTTTGCTTTCTTTTTTTTTTCTTTCCTTCTTTTTTTTTTTTTCAGACACAAAATAAGATAAAAAATTATCTGGTTGTTGTTATGGTAACTGAGAGTGCGCACAGTGAAATCGATTAACACAGATAGACCTTAAACTCTGCTAACACTAAGTTATAACGTTCTCGCTAGCTTCTGTAGTTTACAGCAGTGTTTGGAAGGAAAGTGTGTAGAGTGTGGTCGTTTTACCACAGTACAGAGTTTCCATCAGTGATCATGTTTTGTGCAGCAGTTTTTGGCCAAGGTCGACATTCCTCAGGTCTGATATTCACCATATTCCCCAGATCTCGCCCTTGCCACTTTTCCTCTTCAAATATCAAATCCACATTGAAAAAAAAAAGATTTCAAGACGTCGATAAAATCCAAGATAATGCAACGAGGCAGCAATGAAAACGACACTGGATAAAGTGAGTGACTTCAGAAGAGGACTACTTCAAAGAAGATTAAATGCCGAATTAATATGTGTTGTAGTTTTCTTTTCAGAGCGCCAGTTTCGAATGCACTTATATTTCTATTTTAACTTCGGCTGCAACTCTTTTTAACTCTTTCTTTCTTTTCTTGTTTTCTTTCTTTCTCTTTTCTTTATAGACTGCTATGTCAAATGTGCGTTGTGGTACAGTGAACATCGACTTCAAACGATAAATCAGAGACCAGAGTTCGAATCCCAGTTGAAATCGTTGCACTCACGCAAAGATACCAGTGAGAAAGATACTCTTCCTCCAACTATGGGTTAAATAGACGAACAAATTGGGTTCTATAGTCTTGATTGGCAACATATTTATTGTAGAAAGTAATGGAAACCTACTGCGAGAAAAATCTTCTGCCAGGTCAGTTATGTCTCTTTCGAGACATGATCACCCAAGTGTGTATCACGTATGACACTTAACTGATTTCGACAACGGCGAAAACACATTTACAAATACGAATTTTTTCAATGCTACTACTTAAACCAATCATGTAGATCTAGTTACGATCAAGGTACAAGCACACCTGCTTAAAAAGCTAACTGCACATTAATAACAGTTCGCAATAAAGTACCAAAAATTATTGATTGGAGAGAACAATGAGGTCAACAACAAGTGGCAACAGTCTGTTTCATGTTTGAACGCAATCTCATAGACTCTATCCCTCATACTGAGCACATTTACCCATAAACATGGTATAGCTTAAGACTATATTTTTGCAAACATATACAGTTTTAAAATACGCTTTTAGAGCCGTCGATAGTTATGCTAGCTCGAAGTCCCAAGTCATCGTGACCGAAGTTTTGAGCATCCTGGCCTTGTTCCAACTGTTGTTGACGCTAGATAACGCGCTCTCTGCCAGAAACTGTAACTCCGCTCAGGAAGGTTGCAGTATTAATTCCAGGTGGGACCTTTGGGTATTGAGTAAACACAAACGTGCTTGAGTAGGCGTCTGCAACGGGGGAATAGGCATTCATGGATACGAGTTACCAAGCATATATACATTACCGGCCATAATTATTAGGCCACCCCAGTTTTTAAAAGAAATGATGTATTTCATACTATTTTTAGTATTTATTGCCAAGTAGATAATTCTAACTGAAAACAGAATCGTTCTTTTGTTATTATTACTTTACAAAATTTTACAAAGCAAATAGCGACAATTTACATTTGGCACCCTGTAGATTTGCAATATATATATATATACTACCGGCCATAATTATTAGGTCACCCCAGTTTTTAAAAAAATGATGTATTTCATACTATTTTTAGTATTTATTGCCAAGTAGATAATTCTAACTGAAAACAGAATCGTTCTTTTGTTATTATTACTTTGCAAAATGTTACAAGACAAGGAAGCAAAGATAAACTCGTCCGAATCACCCAAAATTTTTTTCATTCTTTCATTGATGAAACTGCAATAAAGGTAAATATTAAATAATTATAAATTCAACTGGAATTCAAACTCGGCTCCACTGCACCACAACACACATTCCTAGGCAGATATAATGAATTGAAAACGAAATTCGAGCTAAAGGAAAACGTACAGCCGGTTTTCATAAAGAAAAGAAATATACTTTTTGCATCGCTAAAACAAATAAATGACGAGCTTGACAGACTCGAAAAAATGGGACTTTTGTCCAAAGTCGACTATAGTGACTCGGCTTCACCTACAGTAGTAAAAGGTCGAAAGAGATACGTGTCTTCGCGGATTTTTCCACGTGTTTGAACGACGCCCTCAAAAGTTATCATTACCCACTTCCGAGGCCGGAAGAAGTTTTTGCGCAAACTTACCGGAGGTTGGATATTTTCCAAATTCCACCTAAGCGACGCATATCTTCAGATTCAAGTAAATTATGAATGTTCAAGATTATTGACCATAAATACACATCGAGGATTGTATAAATTCAATTGTTTGCTATTTTTCAGCAAGTCATGGGCCCGATGCAGTCACATATATTGACAATATTCTGCTGAAAAGTGAAAACCCAGAAGAACGTAATAAATGTTTTTAAAGTTTGCAAAAGAATTCTGGACTATGAATTCCAGCTGCGGACAAAAACTGTGAATTCTTTATAGATAAAATCAAATATCTGGGACAAATAATTGATAAGAATTGCAGGAGACTAGATCCAGCTAGTGCTATAAAACATATACCCGCTTCTGAAAATGTCAGTTCCCTACAAAGTTTCATGGGATTAGCAAGCTTTTCCAATGCTTTTTGTGCCAAACATGCATTGTTTGTGAGCTACGTTAAATGAACTATTGAAGAAAGGCTCTAAATGTGTCTGGAGTGCCAGGTAGCATTCGAAAAAATTAAAGAAATGCTGAGGTCAGAATTGTTTTTGTCACATTAAGATTCCCCTACCCCCCCCCCAAAACTCGTAGCAAGTGACGCTAGTTTATACGGTATAGGAGCATGCATTATGCATAAATTCTAAGATGGCTCAATAAACCTAATGCACACGCATTCAAGACGCTTCTTCCAGCTGAAAAAGTTATTCCAGGATAGAAAAAGGGAGTTTAGGGATTGTCTTTAAAAATTTCATAGATTCATTCACGGGAGTGGGTTTACCTTACAAACGTATCACACACCGTTGCTGGCTATTTATAAGTCAAAAAAAGGACTGCCGACTTATACAGCTAATAGGTTACAGCGATGGAATACCATTCTACTGAATTACGACTTTAGAATGGTTTTCTTGTCGAGTAAATTAAGTCACGCAGACCGATTGTCCAGATTTATTCCAAAAAATAATCAACCTTTAGAAGACACGGCCATTGCTTCTCTACAATCGGAGGTAGAGATTAAAAAAGGCGGGGGTGGGGGGACTGTGAAATACTGTGCGGAAATTACCGGTGAAATTAAAAAAGAAAGCGTTGGATGACAAGTTTATTATCGAAATAAAGAAAAAGCTAAAAGACAGGAGATGAACCTACTCCGAGGTTTATTCAATGTGTTATGACGTCCTCATCTATAGCGAAAGAGTAGGGGTATTTTTAGCACTGCAAAAACGAGTCCTCAAAGAGTTCCATGCAGTAAAAACCTGTTATATCCAGAATGAAATGCATAATGAGAGGTTATGTATACTTGCGAAGCATGGATAGAGACATTGAAACGTTGGTAAAATCATGCAAAGGCTGTCATTTAGCAACTAAAACCCCACCAATAAAGTTTAACCTATGGCCAGAAACTGACCGTCCCTGGTCATGTCTTCGCATTGACTTCTCTGGTCCACTTAATGGATCGTTTAATTTAATTTAATCACTTAATTTGATAGTCGTAGACAGTTTTTCCAAGTGGCCAGAAATATTCAGATGTAAAAAAAAAAAAAAAAAACAACTGCACAAGTAGTAATTCCGTTTCCACAGGAATTGTTCGTGAGGTCTGGAGTTCCAGATTCGATTGGTTCGCGCAACAGCACGCAATTTACTTCGAAAGAATTCTAGGAATTTTGCAAAATGTTTGTGGTGGAGCACATAACAATTGCCTCCCGTCATCCTAGAAGTAACGAACGTTTCGTGTATACTTTCAAAAAAGCTCTAAAAAGGCAACGGTGGATCCACAGGTGCAGCATTACAGTAATTTTGCAGATTTATAGAATTACAACGAATAAAAATGCGACTTCGACTATGACGCCAGCGGAAATTATGTTTGCTCGTAAAATACCATCAATGTTTGACAAACTAATACTCAGTAAGAAAAAAAACATGATCAGTCGGTACCAAAAGCTGAAAAGGATTTTTATAAAATTGGACAAAACATTTTTTGCCGAATGTATCAAGCAAATCTAAACTTATTTATAAATGGAACTTTGTCTGTGTGTGTGTGTCTGTGTATGTGTGTGTTCCTTACCTATAGACTCCAAAACGGCTGAACCGATTTTCTTGAAAATTTACACAGTTGTACTATAAGCGTCTGCGAGTGTTCTTAGCTTTTGTGTCGAGGTACCCCCGATAAATATCGAAAATCGATAATCGAAAAAATCGGGTTATAGAAGGAGTGGTCCGATTTTAATCAAATTTGATACACTCATAGACAAAAACATAAGAAACGATATTCAGAAGTTTCAAGGTTTCAGTTCTTACAATAGTGCAGAAAATCGATAATATATATGTATATAAAAGGCAAGATGTTTGTGTTTGTGTCTGTTTGTGCCTGTATGTCTGTATTTTTCCAGCCCTTTTATTTTAGTTTTTGCTTCGGGTTTGACTCTAAGTAGGTATGATTGTAGTTCTTAGTCTCAGCCATGATACCATTTACTCAGAGGACTTATTTAGCCTTCATAATTCAGTTTATGACGAAAAGACCTCATTTGATATCGATACTAGGAAATCAACAACTATTGCTTTTTAGTCTTTCGTGCCAACGTGCAAAGAGACTGAGCTCCAGGACCATGGATTAGTTTTAAAGCTTTCATTACACCCGAGCAACACCGGGCTATACTGCTAGTAAAACATAACGGGAAGTTGGAACTATCGTCCGAAATATCGGAAGGATGATATATCTCGTCAAAGGACCGGAAATAGTACACAAAAATCACTTTAACCAAACCAAAAGTAAATATGCAATTGAAGAGAGCAATACTGTAAACGAAGTTGAAACGATGGGGGTTCTTTTTATGCATTCGAGGGACCCATCCGTCAGAAAGCTCCTGAAATAGACGTCCGGAAAAGGCGTAGTAAGAGAAAAATCAACATCAACGCTGAAAGAAAAAAATATTGACTATGCAGAATGAATCTAAAAAGGCAGGAGAGTGTTAAGTACGTACCTGTGGACAGTAATGGGCATGTCCCAATCCTTATGTAATATGTTGTACTCTATTTTAAGATTTTAGATTAATTGATAACGAACAGAACGAGATAGATAGATAGATAGATAGATAGATAGATAGATAGATAGATAGATAGATAGATAGATAGATATGAGCAGAATTTAGATGGAAAGATCACGTACAGTCTGAAATAGTTTGAGTGTGGGATGAAGAGAAAGATCAAATTATTCTCAAAACAATGAAAATTCAATGTAGTATTTCTAGCCTTCTAATTAGTTTTGAGCAGTGTAAATATTCAAATGCAGTTATTTCTGGAAATGTTTTAAAATCCACACACACACACACACACACACACACACACACACACACACCTCTGCTTCCGTGACTTTCTCACTGAAGTGATGTGGTTTCCCTCTGTCATTTTCTACAAATTCATAGCAACTGGTCTGACGAGCTGTTTTCCTTGGGCTCCATTGTCTCATTGCCTTGCTTGGGGCAAAATGATTAAAGATAGATAGATAGATAGATAGATAGATTTTAAAAATATAGATAGATAGATAGATAGATTTTAAAAATATAGATAGATAGATAGATAGATTTTAAAAATATAGATAGATAGATAGATAGATAGATAGATTTTAAAGATTGAGGTAGATAGATAGATAGATAGATAGATAGATAGATTTTAAAGATTTAGATAGATAGATAGATAGATAGATAGATAGATTTTAAAGATTGAGGTAGATAGATAGATAGATTTAGATAGATAGATACATTTTAAAGATTTAGATAGATAGATAGATAGATTTTAAAGATTTAGATAGATAGATAGATAGATAGATAGATAGATAGATATCAGCGATCTAAATAAGGATTATCTCGAAAACTGTGAAATAAAAATTCTACGTTAAAATGTTATCAGAAATATGAGTTTAAAATTCGTGTTCGACTTGTCGTCTTTGGCAACTCTGTGTGAAGGTTTAAGACAAAATCCCACTTCATTGGAATCTAAGCCGACACAGTGATCCAATCAAGGTAAATGTAGAAGATGGATGACTGAAACAGTCTTCCTGGTGCATCAAGACATCTTTTATTAATATGTCCCTTCCATACAAAGCGACTTTGTTCGTTCGTGCTGCCACGAGACGCCGTCTCTGTCAGCTGCCAATGATGAATTAGAAAAACACATCGCTGTTCCAAACTGACCTTCAGCAACGTCAACTTCACACACATACACACCCCGATGTCTCTAAGCATATACAGTACAATTCATATAATCTCTCTCTCTCTCTCTCTCTCTCTCTCTCTCTCTCTCTCTCTCTCTCTCTCACCTACTTCTTACAGTTTCCCTTCACTACTTCTCCTTTTTTCTTCTGTTTTCCCTTTGCTTCATTACTGTCTTTCTTTTTACTCTCTCTCTCTTTCTCTTCTTTATTCTACAGGTTTCTTTTTTTCTTCATTCTCCCTCTTCCTCTCACTCTCTTTACCCTCTTCAGCCCAC
Organism: Ascarosepion bandense; assembly: GCA_037127315.1. Classification (NCBI taxonomy): domain Eukaryota; kingdom Metazoa; phylum Mollusca; class Cephalopoda; order Sepiida; family Sepiidae; genus Ascarosepion; species Ascarosepion bandense. The sequence goes on from JBBBDQ010028786.1 coordinate 355,650, forward strand.
TCTCTTCACTTTTCCCCTTCTTTCCACCCTCTTCACTTTCACTTTTCCACCTACACTTTCCACTTCCTGCTTCTTCCCACTTTCTTTATTTTCCCTTATTCCACCCTCTCTTTTCACTACCTCTTACCCTCACTCATTTCCCTTTCCTTCTTCCTCCCACTCCCTTCAATTTCCTCTATTCCACCCTCTCTCTTAGCTTTTCTTTTTTTTTCTCTCATTCTCGTCACTTTCTCTCTTCTTACTGTTAATGTTTTTAATGTTTACTAGCAGTATAGCCCGGCATTGCTCGGGAGTAATGAAAGCTTTAAAACTAATCCATTGTCCTGGAGCTCAGACTCAGCCTAAACAATATTTGTGTGAAGTTTGGTGAGAATCGGATAAAAATTGTGGATTTGTATAAAGGATATACAGACAGATAAACAGACACACACACAAACATCTTGCCTTTTATATATATATTATCGATTTTCTGCACTATTGTAAGAACTGCAGCCTTGAAACGTCTGAATATCATTTCTTATGTCTTTGTCTATGAGTGTATCAAATTTGATTAAAATCGGACCACTCCTTCTATAACCCGATTTTTTCGATTATCGATTTCCGATATTTATCGGGGGTACCTCGACACAAAACCTAGCTAAGAACACACTTACAGTACAAGTGTGTAAATTTTCAAGAAAATCGGTTCAGCCGTTTCGGAGTCTATAGGTAACGGACACACATACAGAGACACACACATTCACAGACAAAGTTTTATTTATAAATAAGTTTAGATAGATATTACTTATGAAAACATTACAACCGAGAATTTAAATCATCAAAATAAAGTTATGAAAATGTATCTTTTATTTTTGAAATATGCTTTTTTTTTAATAGTGTCGATTCATATATATATATATATATATATATATATATATATTATGGTGTAACCTTTTTGTAGAATTTTTTAGGTAGTGGTTTCTCTTTGTGGTTCGAATATTCTTCGTCACCAGTGTTATGACCAAAGGGCAATAGAAAGATAACACAGACTCGGATATGAAGTTGAATAGTATATTCTCGGGAAATGTAGTACAAAGGTAAACGTGGACTGGAGAGGACTTCCTCTCGCAGGCATCCTGACTCACTCATTCATTCACTCTGTGGCTACTACTCAGTGACTTTTCACTCAGAGTTGGTAGTCATCTTTCCACTCAGAGTTGGTAGCCATCTTTCCACTCAGAGTTGATAGCCATCTTTTCACTCAGAGTTAGTAGCCATCTTTTCACTCAGAGTTAGTAGCCATCTTTCCACTCAGAGTTGGTAGCCATCTTTCCACTCAGAGTTGGTAGCCATCTTTTTACTCAGAGTTGGTAGCCATCTTTCCACTGAGTTGGTAGCTATCTTTCCACTCAGAGTTAGTAGCCATCTTTTCACTCAGAGTTAGTAGCCATATTTTCTTACGAAAAAGGCTCGATAAAACTGTCTAACAAAGGCAAAAACCTTCCTGAACAAGGTGAAATGTCCTGTTGAACCAGAGACAATCTGTTTTTTCTCTGATGAAAATAGTCTTTGTCAGGACCAGCTGCACAACACACTGAAAAACAGATAGCTTGCCTACATCCATATGACGTTCTAAATGTCATGAAAACCAAGTTTCCCCGAACTTTGATGGGTTTTACGTATGTCTCTTGTGAGGGTGTTGCCATGCTACCTCATATCTTTAAACAGGTTCAATTTGGATGGCTAGGTGGAGTGGATGAACACCGTGGTTAAGCTTTAGTTGGAGAGGGTGGCGAATGGAAGACCACATGTGTGAAAGCAACATTCAGCTCCATGCCATTCCTGTCAGGTAGAGACAGAACTGGTTGTCAGATAATTTTTACGACTTCACCACAACTCCAACATCTGACCACCAAACTTCTCTGAGTGTAACCCCTAGGATTATTATGTATGGGGTACAATTGAGAAAGACATCCACCGCACTCTCTGTAGCACCAAGGCACAGGATTAAGGAGGTGTTTGAGATTTTCCCTTCTGGACGCAGTGAAGGCTGCATGCCTCAGATTCCGGAGTAGGATTGAGGCCGTGGTAAATGCTGAGAGTGACTACAATGAGTGAATTGTTTTGATTATTATAACCTGTACGCAATCTTTCTATTTTTTCAAGAAATTTATTTTTTGCTTAGATATTCACTGAATTTTCCCTTTATAAAGCTGTCAAATTTAGCCCGAACACCCTGTATATATTTTTTTAATCATATCACCCCAAGCAAGGCGATAACGCCACTGATGCGCAGGGGGCTACGTAAGGGTAAAAAGAATGGAAAAGAGAAAGCCGGAAACCACATCCTAAACAGGGAATAAGGGATGAGTTTCTTCACCTGTTCAATAGACGTGGGTGGAGTGTGAACCGGACGATAGTTTAGTCTATCTACTCCAATGAAAAACAATAAAGAGAGAAAAGAGTGAAAAGATTGGAAAAGAGAAAACCGGAAACCGCATCAAAAACAGGAAACAAGGGATGAGCCTCTTCACCTGTTCAATAGACGTGGGTAGAGTGTGAACCGGGCGATAGTTTAGTCTATCTACTCCAAGGATATAATGTTATAAATGATATAGAACAGTTTATTTCATGCTTCAAGCGTGAGCTAAAGAGTTTTTTTCATATTGAAGTAGTAATACGTGTGTTTTGAAATAGTGTCTTTCGTTTAGTCTTCTTTTACGTGAGGTCACAAGTGACGAGAATTTCATCTATAACAGGCAACATCACTCTTTATTTTATAGGTATTCACACCCTTTTTCATTTATTTTGCTATATAAATTTGATTATTTTCCGTAACTGGATACGTGATAGATGTTGTCTCAATCTGATTTTCTATTTGTCGGCCAGCAACTAAGTCTTTGGATTGACTTTTTTCTATTTTTGTCTCGAATTTGGAGAACTAATAATAGTTAAAAACGAATATCGAAAGTGTTATTCATTGCTTAAGTGAGATCGAAACCAATTTCGTCCTGAATTCAAGCACCCGTGTTGCTGTAGACATAAAAAGGTAAAAAAAAAAGAAAGAAAGCAAAAACAACTACATTAATAAAACAAGGGAAACGATAAAAAAATATTAAGACTTAGTAGAAAGACTTTGAAAGAAAGATTTAAAAAAAAAACTTAAAAGAAAGACAAAAAGTCCCTCTGCTCAAAGTTCGTTGAAAGAAAGACTTTGAAAGAAAGACTTCAAAAGAGAGACTTCGAAAGAAAGACTTTGAACGATAAACTTTGAAAGAAAGACTTCGAAAGAAAGACTTCGAAAGAGAGATTTTGAAAGATAAACTTTGAAAGAAAGACTTCGAAAGAAAGACTTTGAAAGAGAGATTTTGAAAGATAAACTTTGAAAGAAAGACTTCGAAAGAAAGACTTCGAAAGAGAGATTTTGAAAGATAAACTTTGAAAGAAAGACTTCGAAAGAGAGATTTTGAAAGATAAACTTTGAAAGAAAGACTTCGAAAGAAAGACTTTGAAAGAGAGATTTTGAAAGATAAACTTTGAAAGAAAGACTTCGAAAGAGAGATTTTGAAAGATAAACTTTGAAAGAAAGACTTCGAAAGAAAGACTTCGAAAGAGAGATTTTGAACGAAAACCTTTGAAAGAAAGACTTCGAAAGAAAGACTTTGAAAGAGAGATTTTGAAAGATAAACTTTGAAAGAAAGACTTCGAAAGAAAGACTTCGAAAGAGAGATTTTGAAAGATAAACTTTGAAAGAAAGACTTCGAAAGAGAGATTTTGAAAGATAAACTTTGAAAGAAAAACTTCGAAAGAAAGACTTCGAAAGAGAGATTTTGAAAGATAAACTTTGAAAGAAAGACTTCGAAAGAAAGACTTCGAAAGAGAGATTTTGAACGATAACCTTTGAAAGAAAGACTTCGAAAGAAAGACTTCGAAAGAGAGATTTTAAAAGATAACCTTTGAAAGAAAGACTTCGAAAGAAAGACTTCGAAAGAGAGATTTTGAACGATAACCTTTGAAAGAAAGACTTCGAAAGAAAGACTTCGAAAGAGAGATTTTAAAAGATAAACTTTGAAAGAAAGACTTTGAACAATAAACTTTGAAAGAAAGACTTTGAAAGAAAGACTTTGAAAGAAAGACACTGCAAGAAACACTTCGAAGATTATCCCGAAGATTCTACTAGGTAGAAGATTATCCCGCAGTAGGTTGCCATTGCTTTCTGCGGTAGATTGGTTACCAGCCAAAGCTATAGAACCCAAACTGTCCTATTATTTAACCCATAACTGGAGGGAAGAGACGGATTAATACCTTTTCCAAGGGTATTTGAGCGTACGTGAATGCAAGGAATTCAACTGGAATTCGAACTCGGCTCTCTGATCTGTCGTTCCGAGTCGATATCCATTGTATCTCAACGCACATCCTTTTCCTCAATATATTTTAACTAATTATTATTATCATAAAATATATATTTAATTATAACTGTTCACTATTATCTTTGGATAATTGCACTTCATTTTTGCCGCCATAACTTCCTTCCATTTTTATATTTCTTATATCAAATCACCAGATTTACATTTTATTTTAATATATTTCCTATGTATAAATCTCATTGATCTGTTCACAGATATTGATTTTTAAATTTTAATAACAATTAATTTCTTTTTTAAATTAACCACAGCATTTCTCGCTAGCAAGGTTGGCTTATAACCGATTTTTCCGTCGATTTCTTTGGCGGGTGTTTGTACTGAGCAAAATGCAGACAACAAATAAAATTAAACATCTGAATGGTCAACAGAATTTTCCTGTTATATTCATTTTGCAGATATTTTATGCTAGTCATTATATATATATATATATATATATATATATATATATATATTAATCGTATCACCCCGAGCAATGCGGTAACGCCACTGAGGTGTAGAGGGCTACGTAATAGTGAAAAGATTGGAAAAGAGGAAGCCGGAAAACCACATCCTAAACAGGGAACAAGGGATGAGCCTCTTAACCTGTTCAATAGACGTGGGTGGAGTGTGAACCGGGCGATAGATAGATCTATCTACTCCAATTGAGAAAAAAAAACAAAGTGAGAAGATTGGTAAAGAGAAAGCCAGAAACCACATCCTAACCAGGGAAAAAGGGATGAGCCTTTTAACCTGTTCAATAGATGTGGGTGGAGTGTGAACCGGGCGATAGATAGATCTATCTACTCCAATTCATATATATATATATATATATATATATATATATATATATATATATATATGGTAAAAATATAGTTTTAAAGTATGCTATATTATGTTTTAACGTGCTCAATATCAGAGATAGAACGTATGACGCTGAGTGTTTACTTCAATACATACTTATCGATCCCGGCCAAAGGCAAGGGGATGTGTCCAGCCACACTGATGAGCTGTGATACATCGAAACGGGCTTGTATGTGGATCACTAATATATTATGATCTCATTACGATTGAGCTCTCTGGAGAAGAAAATTTTTAAAAAAAGTTTCCACTTCTGCTATATGCGTGACTCTTCAGAAATGAATTGAGTTCTTTCGGTGACTGGCGTGTGTATGCGCTGATTATGTACAACACGTTAAAATTCCCCTTCTCTTATTCCATGCGCCTATGACTGAGGGAGTAGCGACTCCGACTGACACCAAATCGGTCGAGTTTCAATCCCGGCCAGAAGCAAGTGGATGTGTATAGCCACACTGATGAGCTGTGATACAGCAAAACAGGCTGTGGATGACTAATATATATATATATATATAGTGTTCAAAATTTAGAAGCTGTAAATAGCATATACTTTCTCCTTAATCTGAATATCGGAGTCTCCGTAACGTGAAATAGTGTGTACAAGGTGCTAGAATTGTCCGCTATCTCCCTCTCTATATATATTATTAATTATTACTTTAGAACATGTACAAACTACAAAGGACAACAAACTTATACGGTTTTTTTTTTCGACATTGAAAGAACAATTTTGTAGTAGTTTGTAATTTGTAAATGTTCTAAAGTAACAATTAATGAATATTCATTGCTCTATTTTTATATTGAGTACTCTTCGAAATTAATGTTTTGAACGTTGCGATTATTTTATTCGTTCTTTATTCTTTTTATATATATATATATATATATATACATATATATATATATACATATTTCTGTGTATATATATATATATATATATATATATATATATATACATATTTCTGTGTATATATATATATATATATACACACATATTTCTGTATATATATATATATATATATATATATATATATATATACACATATTTCTGTGTGTATATATATATATATATATATACACACATATTTCTGTGTATATATATATATATATATATACACACAGAAAGAGCGAGGGAGAGAGAGACTTATTCAGGGCTGTTCATAACTGAAGTGTATTCATTACCCGTGGCTGAAGTGCATATATTGAAGCCTGTAACATGTCGCATATATGCTCAGTAGCAACTAAATCTGATGAAAGCATGAAGGCAGTAGAGTAACTGGATGTCAACCCAGTTCTCCCGAAATAAATTTCGCTTTGCACTATGGAGATTTCGTTACTTTGCCGAAAAAATATAATCACCACCGGTAAATCATGACGAGTATAAAGAGACGCGAATTGTCTGCTGTATATAACGCCATTGAAGACGACCACTAGTTTCTCTTGTGGTCCTTTCTAACGAAAACTCCCGAGCTTCCGCAATGGTGACTAAATCTAATGCTAAACGCGGTTCTCCGCCCACGAACTCTACTGCTTACCCTTAAATGTCTGGACACAGACAATATCGAGGTTTTCTGGCTCAAGAGCAGTAACTGATGCCGTGTTTACCATAATGTTACCCCTGTTGAGTAACAACAATGAAAACGCAAAAAAAAAATGGATATTTGAACTAGTAGATCTACGATATATTAGAAATACTAGTATATCGTTAAAATGGGGCTCCACATCAGTGAGCGGGGCCAGTACGCAAGTGAATCAGTTACGAGAAAGGCCCCGAAACAGTGCACATTCTCTCCTGATGATCCAAGTTAATTTAAATGTAAATTCGAGAGGAAGACATTCAAAAGAAATGTAAATTCAATGAAAGCGCATGCCGTAGAGAAGCTCGCTGGAAGTGTCACTGACATGAGGAGCATCATACATTCACCTCGCTTTCAGGTGAGTTTCAATTACTTTTCAAGTAATTTCCTTCTTTACAGTTGATTGACTGATGGCTTGAACGCAACTAGTATTATTTAGAGAGCAGTGATCGCCCACGTCTTGAGGGGATACGCCACATAGAAGAAGTATGATGTCTTGTTGTGTTGTTGTTTTTGACAAACGAATTTGTTATTGTTACATTTGAACGGTTTGCCTTCGGTTGCCGACAATGCGACAATACTTTCTGAACTGCTCTGTCTGTATGCGTCTAAGAGATAGCAAATAATGAAGAGGGGTTAAAATATGAAATCATATGAACAAAGCTTATAGGATAGACAATTAAAGAATAAACCGGGATTGGTACGTTGCAAAGTACATTAATTTGATGAAGAGGTCAAGAAGCCGCTCCTTGAAGGCCATTCTACTATAAATGAATATAAACAACAATCGATATCCCTGACATTAGCTTGTTCCTCAACAGAGATACCTTTAACGTTAAACTATCGAACCAGCAAAGAAATCTACAGTAAATAGATAATTAAAAGCACAAATGACATATATTTCGACTTGACGTTTTACACAGATCTGCTCATCAAGTCATAATTGGGTGGTTTAACAGATGAAACGTTAATTGTTACGACATCTTATTCTTATTCTCCTTCTTGTATGTGTCTTATTCTTTCAGGACGTAGGCGATTATAGCCTTCCACGTCTCTCTATCCCTGGTGGCTCTTTGCACGCTTTCTCCTGTTACACCACGCAACCCCCGTTCTGCCATCCACCTGTTCAGGCCAGTCAAATATCTTACACGCTGTTTCCCCCTATCTCTCCTTCCCTCTATGTGGCCTGTTAGTATCAGGCTCTCCAAGCCCTCCTTCCTCATTGCCTGTCCCAGGAACTCCTGTCTCTTCCTGATATTCAATATTAATTTCCTTTCCGTTTCCATCCTTTCCAAAACCTCATCATTGCTCATATGCTCGATCCATGACATCCACAGCATCCTTCTGTAGAACCACATTTCAGCTGCTTCAAGTTTTTTTTTTTCATCTTCAGTGAGATTGTTCAGTATTCACTGTCATATTGAAGAACTGAAATCACATAGCAATCCAGGACTCTCTTCTTTGTTTCTAGTGAAATTTTCCTGTCTCTTAATACTCTACTCAGTTTCTGAAATTCATCCTTGGCCATGCCAATTCGCCTTTGGATCTCTGTGTCACACTTTCTGTCATCCGTTAGAACACTTCTCAAGTATTATGTTTTTCAAAGGTTGCATAAAGAAATTTAGTTTTGTTTTTTACACGTTAACTTAATTTTAAATCTTTTTCTGATAGCGACGATAAACTGCAAGATCTCTGATCGGGATATGACAGGTTTTGTGAAGCGAGCAACTACCTCTAAATTACTGTTATTCCCAAGTCCCAGCTAGCCCGAAGTAGTAGCACCTGTTAGGGTCCCAGCTATGGTCAAATAGTGACCACCCAAACTAAAATCAAAATACTAGAAAAATTACCAGCAATACATTTTTATTAAAAATTACTAACGACAAATATTTGTAACGAAATTACCAGCAATAAATTTTTTAAATAACTAAAAATACATTTTATCAACTATGAAACATATATCTAAAAAACATACGTTTACCCTAAAAGTATAACATTTTGTAAATAAATATTTTTATTTGAAGGTAAAAACTTTCGTTTTATACATATAAATTTCGGGATTAAATAACCCATACGGGTGTTGACATGCCCCTAAACAAAGTCAATCAATCCTAAAGAAACCAAATTTAAAATCTGTTCTATTCAAAAAAAAAAACTTTATAATGTGACATTTAACTCAAAATTGTTTAATTATTTATTGTATGATTTTATCTTTATAAATTATATTTATACAAACATCTTTAAGATGGCAAATGTGTCATGTATTCATAAAATTTATCAAATATTAGGTGAATTTAAATTGTCGTAATATTCGAAATTATTCATAGTATTTTTGCATAAAAATATTCATTTATTTACACACACACACACACACACACACACACACACACACACACACACACATATATATATATATATATTATCCTACGTCTATGGCACGACTCAGAGTTTCATGCTGCGTCATGCAATCATCAGGTGCATATTTCAAACTGACAGTTTAATAGATTTGAATTTAAGTTCACTCGATGTTCATAGGAATTAAATCTTTTAAAGTTATTTTAAAATCTTAATTTTTTATATACATGTACTAGCAGTATAGCCCGGTGTTGCTCGGGTGTAATGAAAGCTCTAAAACTAATCCATGGTCCTGGAGCTCAGACTCTTTGCACGTTGGCACGAAAGACTAAAAAGCAATAGTTGTTTCCAGTTAAAGCCAAACTCTAGACTGAAAGAAAAATGAATGGATGTAAGTCAAATTTTGATTTCCTGGTATCGATATCAAATAAGTTTTTTTTGTCGTAAACTTAATTTTGAAGGCTAAATAAGTCCTCTGAGTAAATGGCATCATGGCTGAGACTAAGAACTACAATTATACCTACTTAGAGTCAAACCCGAAGCAAAAGCTAAAATAAAAGGGCTTAAAAACTGATTTTGATTAGACCCGGTAGGATATCGGGGTATCGATTTCCAATATTGGGAAGAAATTGGTAAAAATAAGTCACCCATGACCTGACCAGAAGCCTAAAGAATATTTGTGTGTGAAGCTTGGTGAGAATCGGATAAAAATTGTGGATTTTTATAAAGGACATACAGACAACTAAACAGACACACACACACACACACACACACACACACACACAAACATCTTGCCTTTTATATACATATATTATCGATTTTCTGCACTATTGTAAGAACTGCAACCTTGAAACTTCTGAATATCGTTTCTTATGTCTTTGTCTATGAGTGTATCAAATTTGATTAAAATCGGACCACTTCTATAATTTTTTCGATTATAGATTTTCGATATTTATCGGGGGTACCTCAACACAAAACCTAGCTAAGAACACTCGCAGACACTTATTGTACAACTGTGTAAATTTTCAAGAAAATCGGTTGAGCCGTTTCGGAGTCTATAGGTAACGGACACACACACACACACACACACACACACACACACAGACATACACACACACGTACACACACAGAGACAAAGTTCCATTTATAAATAAGATTAGATTTGAATATCTAAAATTTTACGCTTTATGATTCACGCCTCTTTGATTTCTTCTCCCTGCATTTTTTGTTCTTAGTGTTTATAGTTTATATTTAAATTTAAATTTTAAATTTTAAATTTTAATCTACATATAAACTTAGAATATTAAAACTTTTAATCCTGTTATTAAAAAGCAGTAACTTAACTTGATAAGATGTAATTCCCATGAACATCGAGTAAACTTAAATTCAAATCTATTAAACTGTCAGTTTGAAATATGCACCTGATGAGTGAAAAACGCATAAAACTACGAGTCATGCCATAGATATAGGATAATATATATATATGTAGAGGCTCATCCCTTGTTCCCTGTTTAGGATGTGGTTTCCGGCTTTCTCTTTTCCAATCGTTTCACATTTCCTTTTTGTTTTTTTTTGTTTTTTCAATTGGAGTAGATAGACTGAACTATCGCCCGGTTCACACTCCACCCACGTCTATTGAACAGGTGAAGAGGCTCACCCCTTCTTCCCTGTTTAGGATGTGGTTTCCGGCTTTCTCTTTCCCAATCTTTTCACTCTTACGTAGCCCCCTGCACGCCAGTGGCCTTACCGCCTTACCCGGGGTGATATGATTAAAATATATATATATATATATATATATATATATATATATATATATATATATATAAAATACAGCTCTGTTCATACATTAAGCACTATTTTATTAACACCTGAATAATATATATTGTATATTTTTATATGTGGTATATTTATGCAGCAATCTCTCTTTTATGCAAGTTTCCTTAAAAATACTATTATGAAGTCTTTTATATAATTTTTCATTTATATTTTTTTTCTTTTTAGTCCATAAATTATACAAAAATTGTCCGATTGTTTTATTTATCCAAGCACTTTAGGCTGTACTTTTAGCCATTATCAGGGATGAATTTTATTTTACATTTAACTAAGTATATTGTGTTGTTCTAAGTACAGCCTAGATGTGGCACAAGGCCGAAAGTATGGGACACTTTAAGTTAATGTATGAATTGTTTTGTATATGTATGTCGAGTAATAGAATTGCGTCATATTCCAAACACGATGAGCACATTGTGGCCGTGTTCATATTTGATATTGTTGAGTGTTGGCTTTTTCTTTTTTTATTAGTAATGCTTCGATTATTTTAAAAGTTTGAATGATGCTATTATATTTGTATTATCAACGGGTATGTTACGGATAGAGTTTGGTAGGTCTCCATGTGCATTTAAATGAGACTTAATAGAGCTATGGTCAAAGAGATGTAATGTGTGTCTTCTTGTTAAACATGTAGTAGTATATTCAATGTAATTATTTGCGAATTTGGATTGATAAAGAACAGTTCTTTAAGAGACATATAAATTCGTAAATAATATTGGATCTCTGTATTTTTGTTCCCGCAGATGAATTCTCCTTTTTTACGATGAGGATAGCAGTTTTATATATGTATATATATATATATATATATGTGTGTGTGTGTGTGTGTGTGTGTGTGTGTGTGTGTGTGAGATCACTTTAAATGCCTTTCATTTTGTAATTCGATAAGAGTTAATAAGTTCAAAGGAGGATCTGCAATATAATCGATTCCGATTTGGCAGCTCGACTTCGGTCACATTCTTACCGATGGAATGTGGCTTCCCTCTGTCTTTTCTACAAATATTTTCACGGCTTCTACTCTGACATGCTTATCTCTCTGGTATCCCCTCTACACGAATTTACTGTATCTACTAGTGTGGCAACTAGGTCCCACCCTTTTACAATCAAATCAGTTAAATGTAACAGCCACTTCTACTTAATCAGTTTCTTTTCTTACACTTCCCGCCTGTAGCACTCCTTTCCGTCTACTTGCTTTCCTAGTTGCTACAATCTCTAAGCGTTTACGAACAACGTCAATTGCCATCTTTTTTCGCCTTGATTCCATCTTTCTCTTATCCTTTCTCTGACACCCCCTGTATCTTGTTCCGCTTTCTTTTCTGATGTAATGAATATTCATACATCTTAGTTCTCCCTCACAGTAATGTGATTGGCTGGTGTCAGCCATAAATACAGACGAAGGAGAGGTCTACACTAGAGGTCTACAGGTCTTTGATCAGAGTTCTCCCGGGCTTCGACTAGAGGTCAACATCGATAGGTATACCGCTATTGGTCTACAACTATAGGTCTACGTCTCAGGATACTTCATACGACAAGTACCGTCCATTACGTCTACTTACTAGATTGTCCTCCACTATCGCATTTGCTTAAACCGCTTAACTACCTCGAACGATATATATATATATATATATATATATATATATATATATATATATATATATGTCCCTTTCCGGGACATATCATTTTCACTCTCGTCTCGTGTAAACTCTGCACACCACTGACAGTACTGCTTTGCTTGGGGTGAAATGATTATTAAAAAAAAGTTTTAAAATATATCCAGTTATGTCATAACCTTTCAATTTGTGAAGAAGATCATTATGCCAAACCCTGTCAAATACCTAGCGATACCTAAATCAACAGGCCGAGGTTTGTCATTCTTGCATAAAGCTTCATAGACTCTTTCAGCAATACCCGTTGACACGTCAGCAGTTGACCAAGAGAAGCGAGAGCCATATTGCTTATCTGAAAAAAGAACCTAAAGGCACAGATAACGGGTCGGATTATGGAATCGGAGAGTTGATTACATTATGTACTAATACACTAGGGAAAGGTATGAATCTATCTCTTCTCCCCACCACCACAACTGTGGATAAATAGTAGAACAGACTGGATTCTATAGACTTGGGTGGCAACCGGTATAGAAGAAAAAACTGAATTCAAAACCACTTTGCCCGGAGGATAAAGGTGTATGCGTAGGGTTAACACACCTACCTGTAAAAAGGCAAGTTACAAAAGCATCGACCACAAGGAACCAGCCAGACGCGATGGCGAGCGACGGTTCGTCGATGACCTATGATTCACTGCGAGCAATAGGTTGTGCGACACAAAAAATGGACCTGTCTAATTTTCTCTTTATAACTTCACTCTGTTAATAATAATTTAAATGTTCTATGTTCACTGAACATTAAATGTTCATCCTTTGATAATGGCTTATGTAAGCCGAAAGCTCAAACCTGATAAAAAATCAACAATTATTGCGATTTCTTGTCGTCTTTCCATGACAACACTATCAAGCTAATCAAATCATACGAACGTATCTTACACAAAATAAATAGACAGACCTTGTCTATATTATTCAATGAAACCTGTATTAATATATATATATATATATATATATATATATATATATATATATAAGGAGAAGTTTGTCACTGCAGATTAAAAAAGCTCTGAGGAGTGAAAACATTATAACGGTTCACTCGATAAATTTCGAAGTCGGCATAATAAGCTACTCCACATTAATCCTATTAACACTCTATCTCGATATCGAGCACTTTACGATAAAAACCTGATTGCCAAAAGATATTTTCATGAGTAAACTGAAAAAACTACACTATTAGCACTAACCATCATTACAACTCAACAACAATATATATATATATATATATATATATATATATATATATATTTCTCAACTATATTACTCTGTTAAGTTAAATAAATAAATTTAACATTGAGTTCTTTTGAGTTCGTCTCTGTCGGAATTTACCTGACTGATATACCAAGTATTCTACGTTATATATATATATATATATAGTCATCCACAGACAGATCTGTTTTGCTGTATCACAGCTTATCAGTAAGGTTAGACATCCGTTTGCTTTTTACCCAGGATTGAAAACCGACCGAATTGGCGTCAGTCGGCAAGTTTACCTCTGAGCTATAGGCGCTCGGTATATATAAACCGAAAGATGGTTTGATATTTGAACACCTCCAAAACTAAACTTCTCTACATTAATCATCTGCGAGGTTCTTTTCTGCCTTTCATCAGCATGGATGATGCTAACATCCAGAAAAGAGACTTGTTGCACCTTGTCTACTTAACATGAAGTTGAATGACTATATTTAAACCATTGCTAGGTCAGCTGCTAAGAAAGTTGGTTCACTGTATCATGCGAGACAATTTAGCTCTATAGAATTTATCACATATTTTAATGTCATTCGTCCTTGCTTAGAATATTCCGTCTACATATGGTCCGGTGCCCCTGTTATTTACCTTGAGCTCCTTGTTAAGATCCAAAGTAGAATCAGCAATATTATTGGTCCTGATCTGGCGACTCGGTTTCAGTAACTTACCCACCGCCTTAAGGTTGTGTCTCTATGCCGTCTTTTTCTGTTTTTCTATAAATACTTTCATGGTATTTGTTCGGATGAGATTTTTGCTATGGTAACGAGACTTTTTTAATTTAAGCGCAGTACTAGACTGCGTTTTGGTGCAGTGGATATCGGCTCAGAACGAGAAATCGGGGGAACCGAGTTCGAATTCCAGTTGAATTCCTTGCATTCACTTACTCACAAATACCCTTGGAAATGGTATTAATCCGTCTCTTCCCTCCAGTTATGGGTTCAATAACAGGACAGATTGGGTTCTATAGCTTTGGCTGTCAACCAGTCTACAGTAGAAAGTAATAGCAATCTACTGTGGGATAATGTTCTACCCAGTCTGTCATGTCGCTTTCGAGACATGATCGCCCAAGCGTGTATCACGTATGGCACTTAACTGACTGACGAGATCTCATCAATTTACAGTTAAGCTGGTTATTTGTAACCGTAAATTCTATACTATGTGTTTCTTTTCTAACCCTTCTCGCTTGTGAAACTCCTTACCGGCTCCATGTTTTCAAGCCAACTTTAATCTCCAAACAAAATTAAATGCAATGTCAACTGCTGTCAATTATCCTTCTGATTTCTCTTTTCTCTTCCCGCTTATTATTAATGTTTCTGTTCCTAATTATTCCACACTCTGTAAACCTTTGTGTCTTAATGGCTTTACTGCTCGGTTTAAATGAGACCGAGCTAAAAATATATCGGACAGCTCTATCAACTTGTAAATAACTTAGGTGGAAAATGTACTTTTAAAATTGTTATTAGTTCGTACCATGATTAGCAGTGCACAGATCAGAGGATAAAGAAAATAGAAACACTGTTCAAAAGTCTAGACGCAGTGACGTCATCAACAATATATCGTCTAAATGATAGTGCAAATTTTGAGAAGCTAGATAAGCGACACCAGTCCTGGCCAAATTTATGAAATTTTATTTTCTTTCTTTTTTTTTTTTTTTTGTATTTTAATTATTTATTTTTGTGTATTTGCTATTTTGAATCAGACGCAGCAGAACGCCTACATAAGTGCATCGTGTATCAGTTTATTTATTTCTAAAACCAAAATAAATTTATCCTTGGAGGTAATCAATATTCAATATAAACCAACAAAAATGGTGGGCAATTTCCTAATATTTCGGTGTTGCTTTGCACAATCCTCAGAATATTTATGAATGATGACTGCATGACCAATTCTTGTCCATCTCATTTATTTATTACTCACCTGCTTATTTTTATATTTTTTTCTACTTTGCCAAATAGGACGGTTGTTCTATTTGATTCTTTTTGCTCATTACGTTACGGTGTAGTTCTCTGTTTAAGTGTTTGAGCTTCTTTTAGCGTTAATCACCAATTCTCCATTGCCAACTGGCAATCTGTTTCCGGTAGTAGTAATGTTGGGACTCTCCGTGGGTCTCCTAATCTCTTCTCTCTTCTCTCTTCTCTGTTATAAAATCTCCAGCTTATATGAAGTCTTGCGTATAATAGGGGTGAGGATTGGTCAGGGTTTGGGTTTAGTTGAATACTACCCTTTCCATACTCTCAAAATATCTTTACTCAAGTGGTTTTCCAAATTTGGGGTTGTCCAGCCCTTTTTTTTTTTTTTTTTTTTTTTTTTTTTTTGAGAATGGTCAGAAAAGTCAAACCGATGTTTTAATCCGACTTCTTTCACATCTCATCTCATACTACCGTTCCATATGAACGGAATTAATCTTCCTTTTCCCGCCTTCTCAGAAGCCTGCCTCAACTCACTTCCAGGGATTATCCAAACTTTTAAAATGGCGTAGTGAAAATGGATTTTCAGTCATCAGCTTTGTCTCATGCTGTAATCTCTCCATCGACCAGACTAATCAAAAGAAAAGGAAGGAAAATTATTTCCACTTCTCCTCAAACAAAAGTTTATCTTTTTATCTGCCTATTCATGTTTTACAATCAATAGACCACACAGCCGGTTTGTCCATGGTCACTTCAAAATTGTAATTAAACTTTCCTTATCACTTGCATTCAAGGAAATCCGAATTAATATTTGGATATAAAATTTTTCTCGGGATGAACTATAAGGAACGAATGCTTCTGACTAACTTCTCCCTCTTAGGAGGCACTTTTGTTCTGAGTAGCTGATTCAAAACAGATGTCTTTACCTTGGTCCCTTTTGTCCAGAAATATTATAAATGTTATTCTGGTGACCATTGGGTTTTCTTTATCAACATATGCTTCTTTATGCTTGACATCTTCTAGTATACGTTTAATGGTCCGTTTCCGTGAGAAAGGGATGTGGTCTTGATTTTGCACAATCTTACTGGTTTTGTATAGTTAATTCTGGGTTCGATTCTCCTTGGAATTATTTTAAAACATCATTTTTCAACGCATTTCGTTTTTAATTTTTTTTTTTTAATTTTTCAATCCATCTTTCTGCAATTTCAACAACTATCGTCCGGTTAGGAGACTCTTTGCTCTTTCTTCTTTCTTTTTTTCTATTTTCCCCTTTTTACTTTTTATTTTGTTCAATTTCCGGCGACCTTTAGTGTCACCCATAACCGGGTGGGCAGAAGTGATAGATTCATATCTTTTATGTTACTTACGCGTAAGTGAATATAACGAATCCAACTGGAATTAGAACTCGAGATTCCAATTAACAATTCCGCGTCATTTTACATTGCACCAACAGCATATTCAAGCCTACAGTGCCTGGTATTCCCAAGCGTCTACCCATCTAGAAAGTTGTCAGGATCGACGCTGTTTAACGTCGGTGGCTGTATTATTCGATAGCTTTAAATAAAAATAGAAATGAATTTTCGAGTTTTTACTGAAGATCCTTTTTTTTTTTTTTGAAAATTGGAAAGACCACCAGAGAGTTACAGTTAAATGATAATACTCATCATTAGCATAAGTCCATTGACCGATCGTAGTCGCGGGTTCGCTTCGCAGCTACGCATATGCCTCAATCGCGAGCCATTGTCTAAATCTCCATAAAGGATCTGTCAGACGCTGTCAGTCCTTTTCTTTTCCTGCTTTTCTTTTTTTGCCTAAGCGGTACCTTATAAGGTGGCAGTGGAAATATCGCTGGCTATTGTGGTTTGACCATACCTATTCAACTTTCTTTTGACAGTTCTTATGAGTATTTGTCTATACTTCTAATAAAATGTAGTATTTACATTATTTACATTGTTCGGACTGTTGTTCTCATCTTTATTGCCATGTTTACGACGTTTCAGCCAACGTAGGCTCCGGCCTTCCTCAGGCGCTAGGAATTTCGAACCAAACCCTTTATTTTAATCACCGTAGTTCTTATAAGGTTTCCAACAACTCTGATTCTTGTCTTAAAACAACAAAACCAAACAGAAATTAAGATAAAAGAAATCTTATTTCATGTATAATATAATACACTTTTAACACATTTCTTTTTTATTTTAATCATTAACACCATTACTCTGGCGGGTGTCAGAAAACAAGCGTCAGAGGGTTGCAAAGAAAGGGCCTCTTTACTTTTTAGCCAAACATTCGTTATTGACAACTATTTTGAGCCAGTTACTTTCAAAAGCACCTCCAACTGTAAAAGTTTAAATAAATGACTTTACCCGATAAGACACGATCCCTTACCTTCTCACCTACCAGGCGCCTTCCCTATGTTAAGCGGGCCTGCCCTGTACAGATATACCTCACACACAGCGGACAAATTGGTTTATCTGCTAAAGATGCAAAAAAGAAAAGCTAAGTTGCATCTCTGCAGTTGGAGACCCGCCTATTAAATGTAAAAATTCGCACCACCCGCCCTGGTACCAGCTATCGACCGGGTGGATAGGGGTAAGCTAGCAACTTGCAAAATAAATAAGTACAGCACACACTGCAGAAATGAGAGCTGTGCTGTCCGTATCAGCTTTTCAACGTCGCTCTCGCTTCTAAGCCACGAACTGTAGGCACACACACTGACACAGAGTCACAATCGTTGAGCTAACGCCTGCTGCTACCAACTGCACATAGTCGTAAAAGTACACTTGACACGTGTGTTTAAAAGTACTTATATTGTATATGTTGCTAAGTGGGACATTGCTTGGTGACGTAGCAGTCATGTGATCTAAGAGAACAAGTTACAGTGAAAGAGCAGCCATGGCGTACGCACACACAGCACAATAGCAGGGAGTGGTATGCAGTCAGTCAGCTGCATTAATTCGTATAAGGTGCAGCTGTACGAAGGCGCACACACAGTAGGGTGTATTGGTGCTTCTCTCTCTCTCTTCTCCACTCTCTCTCTCCCTCTCTCTCTCTCTCTCTCTCTTTCTCTATCTATCTATCTCAGACATTGTTCATATCTATCTATCTATCTATCTATCTATCTATCTATCTATCTATCTCAGTCTCTGTTCATATCTATCTATCTATCTATCTATCTATCTATCTATCTCAGTCTGCTCACATCTATCTATCTTGGGTACCTCGACGTGGTGTAATGATTAGCAAGTTTGTCTTGCTAGAACCTATTTGACCTGAGTATTGACTTCGATTCTCACTGGGTACCCCATACTTTCGGTCCTGCGCCACACCTAAGTAGCACTTAGAAAATCTATCTATCTATCTATCTATCTATCTATCTATCTATCTATCTATCTATCTATCTATCTATCTATCTATCTATGCATGCATGCATGCATGCATGCGTTGTGGGGCAGTGGATATCGTCTCGGAACAAGAAATCGAAGAGCCGGGTTCTAATTCCATCTGAGTTCGTTGCAATCACATACGCACAAATAACCTTGGGAAACGTACGAATCCATCGCTTCTTCCTCCAGCTATGGATTAAATAGCAGGACAGAGCGGGTTCTATTGCTTTGGTTGGTAACCAGTCTACCGCAGAAAGTAATGGCAACATACTACGGCAAAAATCTTTTGCCCAGTCAGTTATATCTTTTTCGAGACATGATCGCCCAATCGTGTACGATGTATGACACTTAACTGATAGATTTATGTATCTCATTCTGTTCATATATTTCTTTCTAGGCTTACGGCCATATCACGTTGAATACACCGGTTCTCGCTCGATCACCGAAGTTAAGCAACGTTGAGCCTGGTCACTACTTAGATGAGTGAACGCTAGGGAATACCAGGTGCTGTAAGCGTTTAGTGGCGGATGTGCGTTGTGGTGCAGTGAATATCGGCTCGGAAAGAGAAATTGGCGAGCCGAGTTCGAATTCCAGTTGAATACCCTGCATTCACTTAAGCACTGGTACCCTTGGGAAAGGTATTAATCCGTCCCTTCCCCCCAGTTATGGGTTAAATAACAGGGTGGGACTTGGGAACCTGCCCTTAAAAACAAATCCCAATTAATCTTGATATTCGAAAAGAAAAATGTATTACTAGACACAAAACTTATATAAAAACAACAATAAATTGTTGAAAGAAAAAAGGCATTACCAGCAATAAATGAATAAAATTTAGTTGGCAATAAATGACCCGCCGAGGTTGATATATCAAACCAACCAAATATTTCTTTCTATTTCAGTTTGTTCATATATATATATATATATATATATATATATATATATATATATATATACCGCAGTCTTTTTATATATGGATTTCATTTTATTCATACTTATGTATCTCCATCTGTTGATATCTTTCTAATTCTGTTCACGTCTATCTAGATATATTGTGTTTATGTATATCTATCTCATTCTGGTAATATCTTTTTGCTTGATCATGTCCATATCTATCTATCTATCTATCTATCTATCTATCTATCTATCTATCTCATCATGTTCATCTAGCTATTGCACTTATTCAGATGTTAATTTATCTATCACAATCTATTCATGTCTTTTTCTTCGTCTATCTCATTCTGTTTTTATTTATTTATTTATTTTTCTTTCTTTCTATCTATCTATCTATCTATCTATCTGTCTATCTATCTATGTCTTCGCTAAAATATGACGCACAATTGCAAACGGTCTTATTATATTAACATAAATTTGACCTCGCAGTTTAGTCAGTAAATCAGGCAATCGTTTCATAATCATGGCGATTAAAAACGCTAATGATTAAAACTTATGTCCTTTTCCCAATAATAGTTAACAGTTCATGTAAATAATTTTTTGGTCATAATAATATACTTTGTGGTGCAGTGGATATCGGCTCCAAACTTAATAATCAGAGAGGCGAGTTCTAATTCCAGTCGAATTTGTTGCATTCACTTACGCGCAAATAAGATTGGGAAATGTATTAATCTGAGGCTTCCCTCCAGCTATGGGTTAAATAGCAGGACATATTGGGTTCTATAGCTGTAGCAGGCAACCATATATATATATAATAAAATACAAAAATATAGAGAGAGATATATAAGAAAATGCAAAAGTTAATTTTATCATGATATCTTGGTTAAGTGATACAATTCACTTTTGCGTTTTCTTGTTACAAAACTCTTCATTCGCCCATTTTGCAAGAACATACAATTCTATTAGGGATTTCGTTTTACTTTAACACATCTGCTAATTGAGAACGATTATTTTACTCCCGAAATATTTTCTCTAAATGCTCAGCTCCGATATGTTCGCCATTTCTTTACAACATAACACAATGCCTAGCATAGCGAGACGAATAAACTGATCGAATCACGCTTTCTTAACTTTTTTTAAAATTTAGAACATGTTTGAATTTTGTTTTTTTGTTTTTTTTTAATCGTGTCACCCCATGCAAGGCATTCCACTGCCACTATAGCGCAGGGGGTTACATATAGGGATTGGGTATAGGAAATGTCAGAAGGAGGGTGATAGACGACTTAGGATGTACATAGGGAGAGAGTTGGAGAGAGTGGATGTGAGTTAGTGTGTTAGGAGGTGTCTATTGACCTTACATTTAAACTCCTGGAGGTTGTAGCCGTCGGGAAAGCAAGCATGCGGTAGGGAATTCCACAGGCGGGAAGTGCGAGGAAAGAAACTGATGGAGTAGAAATTGCTGTTACATTTCATCGGTTTCACTGTAAAAGGGTGGAACCTAGTTGCCAATCTAGTGTCTCGTACAAATTCACATCTAGGGAGCACCAGTGATTTAAGTTCGTCAGAGCAGAAGCCATGAAAGTATTTATAGAAGAGGCACAGGGATGCGATGTCACGCCGGTGAGAGAGATACTGCAGGCGGTCAGCCAAGTCGGTATCAATCACATTATAGATTCTTTGCTGTATTTTGTCAAGAACCCCAAGGAGAATAGAAGGGGCACCCCACCAGATGTGACAGCAGTACTCAATACACGGGCGGATGGTGGATTTATATAATTGTAGGATAGATTCAGGCGGAAAGAATTTCCGGGCCCTGCACAAATCAAAGATAAAAGTATTTAAACCAATTATGTGCGTTGTGGTGCAGTGGATATCGGCTCGGAACGAGAAATCGGGGAGCCGAGTTCGAATTCCAGCTAAATTCATTGCATTCACTTACGCGCAAATACCCTTGGGAAAGGTATTAATCTATCTCTTCCTTCCAGTTATGGGTTAAATAACAGGACAGATTGGATTCTATAGCCTTGGTCGGCAACCAGTCTACCGCAGAAAGCAATGGCAACCTACTGCGGGATAATCTTCTGCCCAGTCAGTCATGTCTCTTTCAAGACATGATCGCCGAAGCGTGTATCACGTATGGCACTTAAACTGACTGAACAAGGTATTTTGAAAATCTCGTCTATTATATGAAGTCAAAAGGCAGACATTAATGGTCGGTATGTTTAAGATTAAAATAATTCTATAGCAATAAATACTTCGTAACCGTTTGGTCATTTTGACGGACAGAAGCTAACTCTTTCATTGAACATCACTTCAATTATTACTTTAAATCAAATGTTGAATATTGAAACAAAATATTTTCTATGGAATCTATACTGACATTACTGAAAAAGATTCGGTTTTCATTTTCAAATCAATGACCAACACAAAAAATTACAAATCTTCTCACCACATTTCAAAATTATCTCTGAAAGGCGTTCGTCCGTTTACACTGAAATATCACCTCGACATGATTTCTAGGTCGTCTGAATCATAAGGCAATCTCAATATTAATCCATCCATACAAACACATGCTGGCTTTCCTTCATAACGTTGCCTCTTTCTTGTATTCTTTCATACTCAGCAACCGTCGCGTCTTAGTGGCTTTATTGACTATCTTAGAGTAATATATATATATATATATATATATATATATATATATATATATATATATATATAAGAACATGTTATACAAACTATATAAAAAACTGTAGGTAACTGAATGACAAAACAGATTTTTAAAATTTAAAGTGAATCTCTATTGTAATTAGTTTAATTGAACACACACATAAATGTTTCTGTCTTCCCGTATCTATACATGATAAGCATATTATATTCAAATCATTTTGGTATGTCTTCGAATCATATTTTTACTTACTATGATTCTATCTTGAAGTGATCGTTCTTTGAGTTTTTACCTTTTTTTTTTTTTTTTTAACAAAAGCTAGAGATTTTTTTACTTACAAGCTATAAATAGCTTTTGGTTAGGTTCTGACTGAATATATATATATATATATAATAAAATAAATTTCGATGTTCAAATCAGTTGTATGCCCATTTCTACATGGAATCCCTGAGAGAAATTTCACGTATCCTCGGCAACTTTTTATTTCAAAATAAAGACAGATATATTACCGGCGGAAGTTCAAAAAAATATACTTCACAGAAAAATTAAAGGGGTGGAATTAATAAGAAAGTAGACAGAAATCAATGTCCCTCCACCTTGATCATTTTTTAATATTAATGTAATTAATATTAATTAGGATCGGTACTTTGGGATTTATCTTCCTGCTTTTCATTTTGGATTAAAGTTTTATATATATATATATATATATATATATATACGAGAGAGAGAGAGAGAGAGAGAGAGAGAGAGTAATTTCTAAAGAATAAATTTACTTTTATCCGACATTCTTATTGCTGCAATTGTTATTTTGTGAGAAAAAAAAAGCACTATTTGATCCAGCGGTGTTCGAACCGCACGTCCATAACAATATCATAACCCGGAGGCTTCCATCTAACTTTTTAGAGAATATTTATTAAAAGAGAATATTGAAGCATACCAGGCTATTACGGTCTCTATGGGTGAGCTGTTTAAAGCAGAACGCTTCAAACAGCAGTTGTTCTACAGGGGTAACGCAAGTTCAAACCCTGCCAAAAAGCACATTTTCCTTATTCAGTTTTTCTCGAGTGCACAAAGCGATACACAAAATGTGCACTGTTTAAAATAAAAATAAAAACAAAAACATTACGTCTCTTTCAAACACATGTATCAACAAAAATAACGTATGAAGTAAAATACACAGACGTATAATTGTTGTATTTTGGGTAACAATACGCTTCTTCATTAACGTACACTACCGGCCATAACAATTAGGCAACCCAAGTTTTAAAAAAAAATGACGTATTTCATACTATTTTTGGTATTTATTGCCTAGGGAATAATTCTAAATGTAAATAGAATGGTTCCTTTGTTAATATTACTTTGCAAAATTATACAAAGCAACCAGGAAGCCTTTGTTTCGGACAGCCAATAAGAAGAAGAGACTAACATGGGGAAGAGATCACAAAAACTGGACACCAGAACACTTCATTTGATGCACATATTATTGTGCAGCATTAAAAAAGAACCATTCTATTTTCACTTAGAATTATCCACTTAGCAATAAATACTATTGTATTAAATACATTTTTAAAAAAAATTGTATTAAATACATAATTTCTTTTTAAAAAAAA
>JBBBDQ010028786.1:385000-397500 GCA_037127315.1 Ascarosepion bandense
ATGTAGCGAATGTTTGTGTTTAGCTCACTGAGTGATTTGGCTTGTTGAATGAACTCGGGCAACGCGTACCAAGTTAGCCGAACCGATTTACTTTCGAAGGAAAGAATTTAATGCACTAGTTATCTTGCCCACTCGCCGAGAACGGACATGTTTCTCTTTAGCGTGCGGTCGTAAATTCCAATGAAGTCTTTCGTATTTGTTCATATTTGCTTCAAGTGAAGAGCGTATTGTTTACGTATGCGTGTTGATAAAATTATAGTTAGTCGTGTGTAAATTTTATGTTACAACTCTACACAAGTTTCCACGCCTTATCGCAATTTTCCGTATTTACGAGTTTTCAAAGTATCAAGTTAACTGTTAATGAATTTAGAAAAAAATATAAAGTCACTTTCAACTGGAAGTAATGAACAAAGTTTTCACTCCGTGAAGGTTAAAATTAAATCACTTTTCTATGGCGGTAAAGTGGTGAATTTATCAATAAACAATAAAACTACTTTCGTAATCTTCAGTCTTTATTTACTATTTTTAGCTTTAGTAGTATTTTCAATGGATGTGCGTTGTGGTGCAGTGGATATCGGCTCGGAACGAGAAATCGGAGAGCCAAGTTCAAATTCCTAGTTGAATTCATTGCGTTCACTTATGCGCAAATAACCTTGGGAAAGATATTAATCCGTCTCTTCCTTCCCGTTATGGGTTAAATAACAGGACAGATTGGGTTCTATAGCCTTGGCTGGCAACCAGTCTACCGCAGAAAGCAATGGCAAGCTACTGCGGGATAATCTTCTGCCCAGTCAGTCATGTCTCTTTCGAGACATGATCGCCCAAAGCGTGTTTCACGTATAGCACTTAACTGAGTATGTTCAATACTGTAGGTTGTGGTGCAGTGGATATCGGCTCTACATGAATTCGTTCCATTCACTGACGCGCAATAACCCTTGGAAAAGGAATGAATCCATCTCTACTATTTCCAGCTATAGGTTAAAAAGCAGAATGGTTGAGTTCTATAGCCTTGGTTGCCAACCAGTCTACCATAGAAATAATGGCAAACTATTAAAAAACCGGAAAATATTCTGCCCAGTCAGTCATGTCTTTTTTAGACATGATCGCCCAAGCGATTGATTGACAGTATTTTCAATCTTTATTTACTTTATTTAATATTTTCCTCAAATGAGGAAAAAGAATTAGCAAACCTGACACACACAGGACATATTCAAAGCAAGCGATATAGCAGGGAGGAAATGTGATGCCTACCAAACGGATGTACATGAATCGTACAGCAGAGAGGCACCTCGATATGGTGTAATAGTTAGTAAACTTGCCTCGCTAGAACCTATTACTGATGAGTAATGATTTCGGTTCTCACTTTATGCATTTTGCTTTCGACCTTCTGCCAAATCTAAGTTGTGCTTAGAAAGTCACCACGTACAGTAGAGAATAGGAAGGATAATATAAAAGAAAAAAAAATCGTTATGAGATACAAACGATAGGAATTGATTGTTTGATTCATTTTTTACGGCATTTTTTTTTTTTAATCGTATCACCACGAGCAAGGCGGTAACGCCACTGATGTGCAGGGGGCTACGTAATAGTGAAAAGATTGGAAAAGAGAAAAGCCGGAAACCACATCCTAAACAGGGAACAAGGGATGAGCCTCTTAACCTGTTCAATAGACGTGGGTAGAGGTGAACCGGGCGATAGATCTATCTACTCCAATTGAGAAAAAAAAAAAAAGAAACCAAAGTGAGAAGATTGGAAAAGAGAAAAGCCGGAAACCACATCCTAAACAGGGAACAAGGGATGAGCCTCTTAACCTGTTCAATAGACGTGGGTGGAGTGTGAACCGGGCGATAGATAGATCTATCTACTCCAATTGAGAAAAAAAAACCAAAGTGAGAAGATTGGAAAAGAGAAAAGCCGGAAACATATCAACCTTTTGTATGTTACTTAAAGCTAAAAATATTTAGTGGGGGTGTAATTCTTTTTTCTTTTATAAATGAATATTACATTAATAAATATTTTTTAGATTAACAATAATTTTCCAGATACAAGGCCTACAATTTAACACACAACTAAAGTGGAGGTGGGTGATGGATTAATATTTTTCTTAAAGGTATTAGCACGTTAAGTGAATGTAATGATCTCGACTGGAATTTGAACCCGACTCTCCAATTCGTCAATTCAAGCCTCTGTTCGTATACATTATCCGCACATACCAAAGAATAGGTAGTTGTGAATCGCCATGATCGAATAGAAGATTTAGCATTTTCGGAATTTTTAGTATCTTCAGTATTTTCAACCTTTATTTCAAACTTTAGTTTCAGATATTTTACTATTTTCAAGTCAAAACTGCAATTAGTCATTAGAATTTATTTCTCTTAGTAACAATCTGATATTTCAATGTAATTTTAATGCTTATAAATATAGATTTTTTTATTGATGAAATATTAATGTCATGTAATAAAAGCGGGAATACATATTCAAAGGCGCGGACACACACACACACACACACACACACACACACATATATATATATATATATATATATATATATATATATATATACTATCATTATAGCCCGGCGTTTTTCGGGTGTAATGAAAGCTTTAAAACTAATCCATGATCCTGGAGCTCAGACTCTTTGGACATTGGCACGAAAGACTAAAAAGCAATAGTTGTTTCCAGTTAAAGTGAAACCGTAGACTGAAAGAAAAATGAATGGATTAAGTCAAATTTTGATTTCCTGATATCGATATCAAATAAGTTTTTTTCATCGTAAACTGAATTTTGAAGGCTAAATAAGTCCACTGAGTAAATGGTATCATGGCTGAGACTAAGAACTACAACTATACCTACTTAGAGCCAAACCCGAAGCAAAAACTAAAATAAAGGGCTGAAAATATACAGACATATAGGCAGATAAACAGACACACACACACATCTTGCCTTTTATATATATATATATATATATATATATATATATATATATATATATATTATCGATTTTCTGCACTATTGTAAGAACAACAACCTTGAAACTTCTGAATATCGATTCTTATGTCTTTGAGTGTATCAAATTTGATTAAAATCGGACCACTCCTTCTATAACCCGATTTTTTCGATTATCGATTTTCGATATTTATCGGGGGTACCCCGACACTAAACCTAGCTAAAAACACTCGCAGACACTTATAGTACAACTGTATAAATTTTCAAAAAAATCGGTTCAGCCGTTTCGGAGTCTATAAGTAACGGCCACACACACACAGACACACACACACACACACACACGCATACACACACAGACAAAGTTCCATTTATAAATAAGTTTAGATATATATAATATATAATATAAGAAAAAGAACAAATGGGAACCTATCTCAATCTAACATGTTTCTCTTTTATTATAGCTTTTTCAGACACTGAAAGAAAAAGGATAAAAAAGCGGAAATATTACTCGCATGCTGTGATTTGGGATTAATTCTTACTGGTGACATATGTGTTACGTATGTTAGAGCAATAGATTTGTTTTAAATGTATGTGCGTAGAATATAAAATATATATATATTATCTCATTATATTATTTAGTTATTTTTATTTATTCTATCATCTTGTCGGATTCCGATCGATTTATTCAAGTCATATATATCCGTTCACTTTTTTCTCGTCAGAACCATCTTGCACGTTTATAATTCATTCATTCGTCCGTGCATTGAATATTGTGGCTATATTTAGTCTGGTTCTCCGGATATATACCTCGCATGTAATATTATCGTTCCTGACCTGGCATATTGACTTTAGTCCCACTGCTGTCACGTGGCTTCCCTTTGTCTTTTCTATAAATTTTCTCATGGCAGTTGTTGCTCTTTTGTAACTCAATCGAATTTAAGCATTGCCTACTAGGTTTCTTCGTTTTACTGATGAAATAGCTAGATGTAACCGTAAGTTCCATTTTAATAGTTGTTTTGCTAGTCTTCCTGAGAGCAAAACACTGCGCTTCCCCGGCCTAACTCTATCAGCCGACCTCAAGTGGAAAAACTACATTAAATCCATTGCTAATTAGGCTTCTAGGAAGGTTGGTTCCCTGAAGGGTCATGAAGTTTTTCTCGTCTGAATTCATCTTGCACATATATAAAGCTACCATACACCCGTGTACTGAATACTGCTGTCACATCTGGTCAGTTGACCCTGCTATTCATATCGGGCTTCTTGACAATTGATCCCGACCTGGTAGCTCAACTCCAGTCACTTTCTCACCGACGTAATGTGGTTTTCCTCTGTCTCTTCTACAAATACTTTCACGGATTCTGCTCTGATGAGCTTATCTCCTTGGTGCTCCCTCTGCATGAATTTAGTCAAGCTACTAGACTAGCGGTTAGATCCCACCCTTTTACAGTGAAACCAGTCAAATGTAACCGCAACTTCTACTCCTTTTGCTCGCACTTCTCGCCTGTGGGATTCCCTTCCGTTTACTTGCTTTCCCAACAGCTACAATCTTCAAGAATTCAAATGTAAAGTCAATAGTCATCTACTATCTCACTAACTTGTTTCCTCCCTCCCTCTCTCTCTCTCTCTCTCTCTCTTCGTCCACTCCACTCTCAGCAGTAGTCTCATCCTTCTCTTACCCACTTCCTGACACCCCCTGTAACATGTCACTCTTTCTCATAACTTACCTCCTATGTAACCCCCCTGCTCAACAGTGGTAGTAGAATGCCTTGCTTGGGGCGACACGATTATTTTAAAAATGTGTAAAAGCAAAGGCTTATGTGCTAAAATTATTAGAAACACATTCGGTACTGCATGGACAGAACTATTCGAGTTATGGGATTTACCTATATATTTTGTTACGAAAATATAAATGGGAAAGTGACAATTTTTTTTATAGAAAAAACTAAAAATTTAAAGGAAGAATTGAAAAAATGTTTTCTTGATATTCTGTCGGATGAGCTGGTTCAAATCAAAATTTCAAATAAAACAAGGGTCGCCGCCATTATTTCAACCAAAACGTACAGTACTGTTTGAAGCATTGGAACAAGTCAACGGCAAATTAGACAGACAGTTAAGTGCCATATGTGATGCACGCTTTGGGCGATCATGCCTCGAAAGATACATGACTGTCTGGGCAGAAGATTATCCCGCAGTAGGATCATACAAACCCGGGTGAAAGTATTTACAATCCTTGACAAACACCACCTTTCTTTTGAAATTCAGGTCATTTTAAACTTCCGGTTGTGCGTTTAAAAAAGTTGCAAAATCAGTTGATATAAACTTCTGAAGATGCCGAAAGGTTGAAACCAAAATTGCGTAATCGACTGACTTGCAAATTGAAATATATATATATATATATATATATATATATATATATATATATATATATATATATATATGAGGAATTAAAGTGATAGTAGTCGTGGTTCTGGAAGGCACAGTCATATGGTTAAAGGAGCTCAGCAGAGTTCCACCACGGAATATGTGAATGAGCGACGCTATATCGAGTTTAATTCGTTACCTCTTTGTCACCGGGGCCCGTGGTACAGTTGGTATGACATTCTCTTGATAACGCAACTGTCTAGGTTTAAATTCCTGGTTGTGGATGCACACTTCTGATGAGTCCCAGATATAGGACGAAACGGCCGTCCAGTGCTTTCTGCATTCTGTTGAGGTCGAATAAAAGTTGATGAATTACTTACTTAATATATATATATATTATAAATTATGTTTTAGAACATGTACATAATTTCTTCTATATATGTTCTCTTCCCTACAATCATATGGTTGTTTCAGTGTTTGGATTTAAACACCTCTTCGGGAGAAATAAAGGTTTGGAATCATTCTCTGTTTATATTTGGTTCGTTGTTGTCGTGGGGGTTGGTTCGGGTTATTGGTAATTAAGTGAATGTATCTCTCGTTTTGACCGTTAGACTTTTGAAGAATCTGGTGTGTAAGTGTGAAATTGTTGATTAATGGTATTATCTGTTGGAATGTATGTTTTATCTTTTTATCGGTTGGGTATATCTTTTGGTTAGGATTTCTAAGAGGGCTTTGTTGAGTGGTCATTTTTGTGGTTGGCTGTCGTTTAATTGATTGATGTCTGCTGTTAGTGGACCTAATTCATGTATTTACTTTGATCCTGTGTCTAGGTTTTCATAGACGTGATAGGGTTGGGTGTTTTTTCTTTCCAATTTTGATTTTTTCGGTATGGAATATTTTTTTGTTTTATAGGGTTCTTTAAAAAAAAAACAAAAGAAAACTACACACACACACACACACACACACACACACACACCCATATATATATATATATATATATATATATATATATATATATATATATATATATATTTTCTAGACATATTCTATTAAATATAAGAGACAATGAATGTCTATTATGTTTAATCATGAGCCGTTCTAAACGTCGTATTTTTGCTTTAATTTCAGTTGAAAATAAAGACAAAAATTCTCCAACATTTGGATAATTATTTATTGGTTTTCTTCTAAGCTTTCGGCTCACATGAGCCATCTTCAGAGAGGTAGTTTAAACTGAAATATTATAAAATCCACCATCACCGACGATTTTATTTTGTGTTGACATAAAACTCCGCTTGGCAACGGCAATAGTTACCAAAAATAATAAACGCAGTTCTTAAGTTTGCGATGCGGTTTTATGACGTCACACCGCGGGATAGCGCGAAATGACAACAAAACCATCTAGTCAAATGCAATGTAATATGTTATTTCCTGTTTTAAAGTTGATTTTATTGAGTGTTGGTTGTTTTGATTTGATGTACATGGCCTCCAATATCTGCAGGTTCCTCTTACTGTGTGTATGAGTAAGGATCACCGTATTGTTGACCAAAATCTGTCTGATATTACCTACATGTTTATGTTTTTCAGAGGAATGTTGTTTAATAGTACTCTGATCAGAAAGATGACATGTAAGTTTACGGGAGAGCGTGGTTGTGGTAAAACCAATATATGTACTAGGTTTTTGAGTAGTATCAGAGATGCAATCTCTGAATGGGCATGTAAATTGGTACACTACATTGGTTTTTTTGTAAAGAATTTAGTTTAGTGCCTGTTGGGTTATTATAAACTATGAGGTCAATTGTTTTAAACTTTTTATAATATATAATGAGTTTAATTTGATTATTACTATCCACTGGTTTAACATTTCTACGTATTATGTTTTTGAGAGTTTTTTCATCTTGTTTATAATTATTATGTATTTGGTTGCAATAGTATAAGTTAATAGTGTTATGTTTATTTTGATGTAAACCATTATTATTAATATTATCATTATTGTTAGAGCTATTGTTAAGTTTGTTGAGATATATTTTAATTTGTTGATCAATAAAGGAGTTAGGAAATCCATTATTGACTAGTGTTTGCTTAATGTTGTGTAATTCTTTATAAAATATAGATTTGGAAGAAGATATCATTTGTGTGCGTTGAAGTAAGTTTTTTATAACAGCTAACTTATATCGTTGGGGACATTCACTATTATAATTAAGAAGACACGAATTTATGCTAGTTGGTTTCCTATTAGCACACATAAATTTACTACTTCTCTATATAGGAAACCAACTAGCATAAATTCGTGTCTTCTTAATTATAATAGTGAATGTCCCCAACGATATAAGTTAGCTGTTATAAAAAACTTACTTCAACGCACACAAATGATATCTTCTTCCAAATCTATATTTTATAAAGAATTACACAACATTAAGCAAACACTAGTCAATAATGGATTTCCTAACTCCGTTATTGATCAACAAATTAAAATGCATCTCAACAAACTTAACAATAGCTCTAACAATAATGATAATATTAATAATAATGGTTTACATCAAAATAAACATAACACTATTAACTTATACTATTGCAACCAAATACATAATAATTATAAACAAGATGAAAAAACTCTCAAAAACATAATACGTAGAAATGTTAAACCAGTGGATAGTAATAATCAAATTAAACTCATTATATATTATAAAAAGTTTAAAACAATTGACCTCATAGTTTATAATAACCCAACAGGCACTAAACTAAATTCTTTACAAAAAACCAATGTAGTGTACCAATTTACATGCCCATTCAGAGATTGCATCTCTGATACTACTCAAAAACCTAGTACATATATTGGTTTTACCACAACCACGCTCTCCCGTAGACTTACATGTCATCTTTCTGATCAGAGTACTATTAAACAACATTTCTCTGAAAAACATAAACATGTAGGTAATATCAGACAGATTTTGGTCAACAATACGGTGATCCTTACTCATACACACAGTAAGAGGAACCTGCAGATATTGGAGGCCATGTACATCAAATCAAAACAACCAACACTCAATAAAATCAACTTTAAAACAGGAAATAACATATTACATTGCATTTGACTAGATGGTTTTGTTGTCATT
The DNA here is from genome assembly GCA_037127315.1 of Ascarosepion bandense. Lineage (NCBI taxonomy): Eukaryota > Metazoa > Mollusca > Cephalopoda > Sepiida > Sepiidae > Ascarosepion > Ascarosepion bandense. The sequence continues at coordinate 393,421 of JBBBDQ010028786.1, forward strand.
TCGCGCTATCCCGCGGTGTGACGTCATAAAACCGCATCGCAAACTTAAGAACTGCGTTTATTATTTTTGGTAACTATTGCCGTTGCCAAGCGGAGTTTTATCTCAACACAAAATAAAATCGTCGGTGATGGTGGATTTTATAATATTTCAGTTTAAACTACCTCTCTGAAGATGGCTCATGTGAGCCGAAAGCTTAGAAGAAAACCAATAAATAATTATCCAAATGTTGGAGAATTTTTGTCTTTATTTTCAACTGAAATTAAAGCAAAAATACGACGTTTAGAACGGCTCATGATTAAACATAATAGACATTCATTGTCTCTTATATTTAATAGAATATGTCTAGAAAATTACTTGCTGCCTCGATATACTAAATATATATATATATATATATATATATATATATATATATATATATATATACCCCTCTTCTCCTCTTTCTTCCTTCTTTTTCTTTCTTTCTCCTTTTCCCCTTTTCTTCTCTTTCTCTTCTCTTTTTTCCTCTTCTTTCTCTTTTTTTTTCTTTTTTTTATATATTCAAGTTTTGAGTATAATTGTATTTAGGCGAAGTTATTTCAAGAAATATAAATTTGTATTTTTGGGGAAGTAAATGCAAATTAGCGTTTTATCAGTTTTTTGTATAAAGTTGTATGTTTAATCTTAATTTTAAGTTTAGAGGGTCGTTTTTTTCTTTTAATTTTTTTATATCTTCTTTTTTCTATAAATTATCGTTTGGAATCTTATTTATTTCTCTTAATTTTTTATATATTTTATTTATTTAGATATTTTTGCGGGTATTAGATCTTATTTTAAGGATTTATTACATCCATTTCTCTGTAGCATTTTTTATCTTTTATAATAATAAAAATATTTATTCAAATTCCCAGTATTTTTGTGGGGTGATTGTAGGGTTAGATCATACGTGTGCTCACAGTTTATTTTTGTGTATGATATAATTATTGTGAAATAGTATATTTATTCTTGATTTTGAATATATGAATTATCAGACGATATGAACGGATCCTACACAAAATAAATAGACAAAACTTGTCTATATTCTTCAATGAAACCTGTATTAATATATATATATATATTAATATATATTATATATATATATATATAATGAAACCTGTATTAATATATATATATATATATATAAATATATATTAATATATATATATATATATATATTCAATGAAACCTGTATATATATATATATATATATATATATATATATATATATATATATATATATATTCAATGAAACCTGTAATATATGTATATATATTAATATATATATTAATATATATATATAATTCTCTACAATCAAACATAGAATGTGCTCATATAAAATGTTACAGATCATCATGGAAACTTTAGTAGCCCAATGCAGTATACGCACTAATAGAGAAAAAAAACAGATTAACATATAGTATGCTACATTTCAAGTCCAGCTGATGTTAATGGGTTAACTACGAAAAAAAAAAAGAATTATCTTCCAGCGAAATCCTACATAAGCAGGGAAACCTTTATAAAATAGATGCGTTTCACTATTTTGTTTCAGCTTCAGCATTTGATATTGATCGTTATCTCTTCCTCATATTCCAATGCATTTATACACACATGTTTGTCTCTCGTTTCAACATAATGACGCTTAATATAAGCTGCGAAATGCGTAGTTGAATAGCTTTTCCACTTTGCCCGGGTCATTTCAGAATAGAATATGCACTCGGTATCACGCTACACCATCGAAGGAGCCAGGTGCTGGGTTGATAATCCCTTAGCGGTCGAATACAAATTCGCATAAGAGAACAAGTTGCACCTGGGTTCGCTAGCTTGGGAACGAGCTGCATTAAAGGGATAGCCGTGTGAACATCCAGTACAGAAAGGTATCGCAGACGAGATTGTTAACTTCCACGTTCTGGACGAGAGCAGTTTGGGTGTGGCCGTTCACTCCCACACTTTCCAAAAGTAACTGACGAAGTGTTGAAGTGTTGAGTGGAACGAAATGTAGCATATATATATATATATATACGAGCAGTATAATCCGGCGTTGCTCGGGTGTAATGAAAGCTTTAAAAATAATCCATGGTCCTGGAGGTCAGACTCTTTGGACGTTGGCACGAAAGACTAAAAAGCAATACTTGTTTCCAGTTAAAGCGAAACCGTAGACTGAAAGAAAAATGAATGGATGCAAGTCAAATCTTGATTTCCTGGTATCGATATCAAATAAGTTTTTTTCGTCGTAAACTGAATTTTGAAGGCTAAATAAGTACACTGAGTAAATGGTATCATGGCTGACACTAAGAACTACAACTATACCTACTTAGAGCCAAACCCGAAGCAAAAACTAAAATAAAAGGGCTGAAAAAATACAGACATACAGGCAGATAAACAGACACACGCACAAACATCTTATCTTTATATATATATATATATATATATATATATATATATATATATTATCGATTTTCTGCACTATTGCAAGAACTGCAACTTTGAAACTTCTGAATATCGATTCTTATGTCTTTGTCTATGAGTGTATCAAATTTGATTAAAATCGGTACACTCCTTCTATAACCCGATTTTTTTTATTATCGATTTTCGATATTTATTAGGGATACTTCGACACGTAACTTAGCTAAGAACACTCGCTGACGCTTATACTACAACTGTATAAATTTTCAAGAAAATCGGTTCAGCCGTTTCGGAGTCTATATGTAACGGACACACACACACAGACACACACACAGACACACACACACACAGACAAAGTTCCATTTATAAATAAGTTCAAAAGAAGAGGTCTAAATTTTTATTGTATTTCTCCCACTTTTATCGATTATGCGTTGGTGTTCGACAAAGTACGCCACAAGGAATTGATAGAAATGATCAGCAACCTCGACATATTTGGCAAAGACATGAAAGTAATCAAGAATCTCTACTGGCAGCAAACGACGTGCATACGAATTCGGAAGATTTACAAAGATAGAAAAGGGTGTATGACAAGGATGTGTCTTTTCACCAGATCTATGCAACTTGAATGGTGAGACTCTTCTGAGGACCGTAGTTTTTATGCCAAGATTCGTCATCGGCGACAACAATTTGAACAAAGGAAACTACAAGACCTCCTACAGAAGGTAGCTGAAGAGAGTGAAAAGAAAGGACTACAAATAAAATGCAAGAAAACCGAATGCATGGTTATCAGCAAAAAGGGCAGCCCAAAATACCAAATACAGGTGGGAGATACTAAAATCAAGCAGGTACAAAAATTTAAATACCTGTGAAAAGTTCTAACGGAAGGCGAATTGACATGGCCAAAGATGTATTCCAGAAGCTGAGTAGAGTATTAAGAGATAGAAAATTTTCGCTAGAAACAAAGAAGAAAATAGTACTAGATTGCTATGTTATTTCAGTTCTTCAATATGGCAGTGAATGCTGGACAATCTCATCAAAGATGAAGGAAAAACTTGAAGTAACTGAAATGTGGTTCTACAGAAGGAAGCTGCGGATATCACGGATCGAGCATGTGAACAATGATGAAGTTTTGAAAAGGAAGGAAACGAAAAGGAAATTAATACTGAGCATCAGTAAGAGACAGCTGAAGTTCCTGGGACATGCAGTGAGGAAGGAGGGATTGGAGAACCTGATACTAACAGGCCAGATAGAGAAAAGGATAGACAGGAGAAAACAGCGTGTAACATATTTGACGGGCCTGGGCAGGTGGATGGTAGAATGGGGGTTGCGTGGTGTAACAGGAGAAAGCGTGCAGAGCCACCAGAGATAGGGAGGCGTGAAAGGACAAGACACACAGAAGAAGAAGAAGAAGAAGAAGAAGAAGAAGAAGAAGAAGAAGAAAAAGAAGAAGAAGAAGAAGAAAAAAAAAAGAAGAAGAAGAAGAATTGAGTATTGCGCTCGAAGTTTGGATAAAGTGTTCAAAGTTCATATTTTGTTATTGTTTAGATAAACTACTTTCGACTTTTGCAGTCATTATCAATACCCGATATGGTGTCTCTGTCGTAGTTGGAATTCCTTTGTCTACATACTGGTATTCTTTAGGAAGCCGGAAGTTTGAAATGA
>JBBBDQ010028786.1:402500-455000 GCA_037127315.1 Ascarosepion bandense
GACATTCGTGCTGATTGCCAAACTTGTTCAGACATATTTAAACTGTCAACTGCTTACAACCACTTTCCCAAATCGATGGTTAAAAATGATTTCTTGCCACTGAAATCTGTATGACCAGTGAAGACCATTCTTCTTCGAACCTTGTGGACTGGTGCTACAGAATCTCAAACAAAGAACTGTACCAAATAACAGAAACCACATCACTATTTCAACAACTGTCACAAACAAAATACATGTGACATGAAACGACTAGAAAATAATAACATATTCAAAATGTTGACGTTCCAAACTGCCTCAAATAAAAGGTTAGGAAGGAAACCTATATTAATACTGGAAAGAGCGATAACAGCTATTAGATTTGAAAAGTTTATTTTTGTTATGATGCTCTATCTATAGGAATGAACTTTTCCTCCGTCAATATAATACTACCTGCGTGACTTCCCGGGATGTAGCTGTGAGGTAGTCGTGTGACAATCTACAGACAGTCAATATGCAGCGTAACTATACCGTTCAGACGTACACTTCTGTTTGTTGATTACTAACACTTATTATTGTATATATTGTTCTGTTATTTTAATACAATGTTTGAACCTACCTTCTTGTTTCTATGTCTTACTTCCGCGCCCAAACAGGCCACAACAACTTGGCGACAAGATTTCGCCACAACAATATTTTTGAAAATATCTTGTAAGAGAAAGATTTTATAAATTTCAACTGACAATGACACTGGCTGTTCGTTAAATGAATGCCGAATATTTCCTTATAAAGAAACATCTAAGATTATCATTACCATCATAATGTATATTTGGATCGAACGAATATAAAACATGTTCGAGGCCTAAGAGCCACTCGTGGTAGAGAGATACTAGCTTTTCCGACCATTCTTTTGGATACTTATATCTACTGGATTCTCATACCTTCTCGACTACCTGAATCAAAAAATTCATTTTAAAAAATAAAAAACCCAACTTGTCGCTTATCATTTATTTGTGTACTAGCAGTATAGCCCGGCGTTGTTCTGGTGTAATGAAAGCTTTTATATATATATTATCGATTTTCTGCACTATTGTAAGAACTGCAGCCTTGAAACTTCTGAATATCTTTGAATCCATTGAATCCATTGTATTCACTTACGCGCAAATACCCTTAGGAAAGGTATTAATCCGTCTCTTCCTTCCAGTTATGGATTAAATAGCAAGACAGATTGGGTTCTATAGCCTTGGTCGGCAACCAGTCTACCGTAGAAAGCAATGGCAACCTACTGCAGGATAATCTTCTGCCCATTCAATCATGTGACATGATCGCCCAAGCGTGTATCACGTATGGCACTTAACTGATTGAGTAAATATAATAGTTGGAATCATGATTAAACTTCTACTGGTCATAAAGTGGGGGATCTCTTTTAAATTGTTATGAAGTAATAAACTGATCCCCCACTAATTACTAAATAATATAATACATATCTCCCCATTCTCTAGCTATGAGTCAAATAACAGGACAGATTGGGTTCTATAGCCATGGTCGGCAACCAGTCTACCGCAGAAAGCAATGGCAACCTACTACGGGATAATCTTCTGCCCAGTCAGTCATGTCTCTTTCGAGACATGATCGCCCAACCGTGTATCACATATGGCACTTAACTGACTGAATCCCTTGTGAATTAGTGGCGTTACAACATTGCACAGGGTAAATTCGATTTAAAAAGAAATAAACGTCGTTAGATCTAAAGAGTAGGGCGTATATTGAATGTCTCTCGATTTTGATAATGTAAAAAGATAATAGATATAAGGAGTAGGCTTCTTTTTTTTTCTTTTTTTTTATAAGCGTTTCACCCCGAGCAAGGCATGTCACTGCCACTACTGTGCAGGGGGCTACGTAGAGTGGAGAAAGGCTGATTAAATATAGGAAATAACAGAGGGTGGGTGATAGGCGGGTGAGGATACTGAGAATGAGGGTTGGGTAGATGAGAGTGTTGTGAGAATAGTTGGGAGTTAGTGTGATAGGAGGTGTCTATTGACCCTACATTTAAACACCTGGAGATTGTAACTGTCGGGAAAGCAGACTTGTGGAAGGGAGTTCCACAGGCGGGAAGCGCGAGAAAAGAAGCTGTTGGAGTAGAATTTACGGTTACATCTTATTTGTTTAACTGTAAAAGGGTGGGACCTAGTTGCTAATCTAGTATCTCGTGTAAATTCGTGCTTAGGCGGCACCAGTGATCTAAGCTCATCGGAGCAGAAGCCATGAAACTACTTGTAGAAGAGGCACAGGGAAGCTACATCACGCCGGTGTGAGAGCGGCTGCAGCCGGTCTGCCAAGTCAGTATCAACCACGTTACAGATCCTCCTTTGTATTTTGTCAAGAAGCCCAAGGAGAGCAGCAGGGGCACCCGACCAGATATGGCAGCAATATTCAATACACGGGCGGATGGTAGATTTGTATATGTGCAGAATAGTTTCAGGTGGGAAAAATTTCCGGGCCCTGCACAGGGAGCCGACTTTCATAGCAGCAGATTTGGCAATGGATTCAATATAGTCATTCCATTTGAGGTCTGCCGAGAGTGTAAGGCCAAGGAGGCGTAATATTTTACTCTCTGGGAGGCTAGCCTGTAAATGTCACGCGAATTTGTTAAAATAAAAACATATTAGATCTAAAGAGTAGAGTTTATAAAATGTTTCGCCATTTCGTTAATATAAAAATGCATTGGATCTAAAGAGTAGGGCTTATCGAATGCCTCGCGAACTCAGTAAAATAAAAACCACAGCGGATCGAGAGAGCAGAGTTTATTGACGTTATCATTAATATGAAAAGCAATGGAAGTAATGAATAGTAATTAAGATCTCATGAATTCATTGATATAAAATCACATTGAATCTGAACTGTTTCTTTATTGAAAATCTCAGAAATTTATTGATATAAAAATACACTGGATTCCAAGAGTAGTCCTATTTGATGAGCTCGTGAATTTATTGATATACAAACAAATTGGATATAAAGAGTTTATTAAATATCTCGTGAAATCTAATATATTCTTTTAAAAATCAGTCAGTCAGTTAATACCATACGTGATACATCAAAAGATGTTTCCTGGTTTGGTGAATACAAACACCAAAAAAGGCGCTGTATGCATTTTCCTAAGTTTTATTTTCCAAAGTACTTTCAATCTTATCTAAGCTCATCTTCATGGGGCTGACTCTTAAACCATAATTAATGTAGTTGTCCGTTATGAATAGTTCTCCATTATGAATATCTTGTTCTAACCGTTACGAGTTTTGACACTGATTTCAAAATTATATAGTGCAAGGGAGGTAACTAATTTTATATTTTTTATATTCTATAAAAATTACAATTGACATGTTTTAGACTATTGTGCTGTTCTTAGATATTTTGAAGACTTATTGTTATAGGCATTTTAGGATATTGTTATTATCAGTGATACGTGATACCCGCTTAGGCGATCATGTCTCTTTCGATCCATGACTGACTGAACAGAAGATTTTTCTCGCACTAGATTGCCACATCTTTCTGCAGTAGACTGGTTGCTAATCAAGATATAGAACCCAATCTGTCCTGCTATTCGATCCATAGTTGGAGGGAGAAGTGGTGGTTTAGTACCTTTCTTGGGGGCATTTGCGCGTAAATGAATGCAACGAATTCAACCGGAATTCGAACTCGGCTCTCTGATTTCTCATCCCGAGACGATATTCATTGCATCACAACGCACATTACTATTCAAAACTGGAATCAAAATATTAAAACAAGATTAATGTCTAAATGTACATTAAACCTTAATAGGTTTTGCCCCCTGTTAGCACGCTTATGGCCATATCACGTTAAAACACGATTCCCTGTACGATCGCCAAAGTTAAGCAACGTTGAACATGGTTAGTATCTAAATGAGTAAGCGCTTTGGAATACCAAGTGTTGTAAGTTTGGATGTGCGGGCGATACAGCTTACGGCCGTGTCACGTTGAAATCCCAATTCTCCAAGGATCACCGAGGTTAAGCAACGTCGAATATGGTCAGGAACTAAATGGGTGTCCGCTTGGGAATACCGGGTGCTGTAGGTTTGGATGTACGGCTGGCATGGTTTACGGCTACATCAGGTTGAAACACCGGTTCTTAACAGATCATCGAAGATAAGAAATATCGCGTCTGGTTAGGACCTAGAACGCTTGGGAATACCAGGTACTGTATGCATGAATGTGAGGGTGATGTAATTGATTACGGTTCAGAATTAGAAATCAGAGATGTATGTTGAATACCATTAGAAAAGTATGAATCTACCACTTCATCCCCAACTATGGGTTAATTAGTACTGTCTGTATTAGTGTATCAGTAAACAATTATTATCGCCCCCCTCACACACAAACAATTATAATCTAAAATTATTTTCTAACTTTAAATAACCTGCAAAGGGTTGATAAGCAGTAAAATTAAATGAATTGATTAACCCGAGAGCACTAACCATGGGTACATAGTACCCAGCGCAAATGACGCCATTTTAATTACAATTTAATTAAATGTTCAGTACCTGATTTTCTTACTTAAATAATATGTTTTTCAGTTCCTATTAATGTTAACTCAAAGTACAGAGTTTGAAGTGTCTGCATGTAAAATATTTTAAATAAAGATTTATATTTAATATTTTTTTGATATTTTCAAAATAAGGTATGATATACCTATGGTTAGTAGTGGTGTAACTTTAACTGATGGTTAATGTTCCAGGGTTAAACGAATTGTTTTGGCTTTATATATGCGCATGTGTACCTGTGTAAGTGTGTATTTGTGCGTGAATTTGTGGGCGAGTGTTTTATTTTGTTTTGTTTTGTAGTAAGGTTTACTCTGTACAAGGCCTAGGAGCCACTCGTGGTAGAGAGTTATGTTAAGGGGTAGTTTATATGGATTGATGATGGTTAGCTCTAAACTTGAACAGGTTAATATTGTAGTACTCGAGGAAACATCTACTTGGGAGTCTTCCTCAGTGAATAGACTCCCAAGTAGGGTTTCGCGGGAAAAAGCTGTTTGAGTGGAGCTAACTGCTCGCGAATGGAATACGGAGCGAATGTGGGTTAGGGCTACTACTATATATCTGGCATGGCGGATCCTAGCCATGAAGTTCAGACCTCGCGGAACCAGGGATTGTAGCTCGTCCGAGCACTTTCCATGATATTAGCGATGGATCAGTAAAAGACTCGGTACATCCCGTCTGTGATAGAGAGGAAAAGACTGGAGGATGGAAATTAATTCTGTTTCTAACAAAGACTCGGTGTATGTGTGTGTGTGTGTGTGTGTGTGTGTGTGTGTGTGTGTGTGTGTGTGTGTGTGTGTGTGTTCGTATATACATGCGTACAAGCATGTATGTGCGTGACATGTTTCTCAATTTCTATGTTGATAGATATGAACCTTCTGTGGTTATATGTGGGCGTCATGTATGTGTGCATGTACGTTTGTACGTATGTTGGGGGGGGGGGGCGCTTGTATGTCTGTAAGAAATTTCCTGCTCAAATTTAAAACAAAAGAAACGCTTTACAAGTTGGAACTGCTTTGTATTTTAATATCAATCAAGTTTTCACATTTCTCGACCACACCCAATACTTCAAACTTCAAAAATACTTTTACAATGACACACATTACTTACATGTTTGGAGAGTCGACCATTAAGTATATAACGCGTCAAAACACACACACACACACACACACACACACACACACACACACACACGCACGCACGCACACACACACACGTATCTACATATGTGCATCAGTGATTTCGCCGTTTAGTGAGAAAAAAAAAGGCAAAAGATATTTAGTTTTCAATATCATCTCCTCCTTTGATCATGCACTTGATTCTGTGGTTAATATGAATATTATAAATTAGAGATTTCCTGTGAAAATTTCAATTTAAATTCTCCTCGAAATTACATGCTAGGCTACGGATTTACTGATTCCATTTCGTATATATTTACATCCGTATTGTGTATATATATATATATATTATATATATATATATATATTACCTGAGTTCATATAAACAAGCAGGTAGATAAGTAAAACTGATAAACAGATATAACCATATTCAGGCAGACAAAAAATTACTAGATTGAGATAGACTGACAGAATGAGCAGATTTAGATAGACAGACAGACATGTCCAGATTGAGACAGACATGAACGATAGATAGATAGATAGATAGATAGATAGATAGATAGATAGATAGATAGAGAATTGAAAAGACTTAGATAGATAGATAGATAGATAGATAGATAGATAGAATTGAAAAGACTTAGATAGATAGATAGATAGATAGATAGATAGATAGAATTGAAAAGACTTAGATAGATAGATAGATAGATAGATAGATAGATAGATAGATAGAATTGAAAAGACAGATTAGATAGATAGATAGATAGATAGATAGATAGATAGATAGATAGAATTGAAAAGACTTAGATAGATAGATAGATAGATAGATAGATAGATAGATAGATAGATAGATAGATAGATAGATGTGAACAGACTAAAAACAGTCTGTTTTTATCTGTCAATTTTTGTTGATATCTTAGACGTAAATTAAGAAAGATTTGAGTAAAAAAAAAATAAAATAAATCTATATGCATCGAGTGCATCAATCAGAACGACAAACACATGTTTTTTTAAGCATCCGACATTCTTACCTGAAGGTTAATTCAACAGTTTCACGATAAAGACGTGACGTAAAAGACATTCATAGATGCCAATATATTTAAAAAAAACGCTTTAAGACTCCGTGTTATACGTACTTATGTTGATTCGTGATACATACGCAGTTACATTCGTACACACACGCACACAGACACACACGCACGTGCGAACACACAAACACACACATATATGTATGTGTGTGGGCACACATATATGTATGTGTGTGGGCACACATATATAAATATACACACCCAGTCATGCATGCAACTCTATCAAATTACAGATATATAGACATATACACGCATACATATATATAAATCTGTTTTTTATATTAGTGTGTGTGTGTGTGTGTGTGTGTGTGTGTGTGTGTGTGTGTGTGTGTGTGTGTGTGTGAATGATTAAATTATTTATATATAATGTTTGGGCGGAGTCTAAAGTGTTATAATTTATAGTTTAACGCACGATAGAAACAAATAAACATTAAAAAAAGAGAGAATAAGTAATACAGAGTGTAAAAAATGAAAAAAAAAGATTATAAAAAGAAAGAAAGAAAGAAAGAAAGAAAGAAGGAAATGACAAAAGAGAATAAAGAATGAAAGAAACGCTTTTAGAAAGAATGAAAGATAGCGAAATGGTCAGTGAGAGAAAAAAATGAACGAAATGCTTATAAAAAAGAAAAAAAGGAAAGCGAAATAGTAAAAGAGAATTAAGAAAGGAAGAAAGAAAGATAGAAAGAAAGAAATAGGAACGGTAAGCGAGAATAAAGATTGAAAGAAATTCTTACAGAAAGAAAGAAAAAACACAGAAAGAAAGAAAGATGATAAGAGAAAGAAAAGATTGAAAGACATACTTATAGAAAGATAAAAAGAAAAGAATATCTTAAAAAAGAAAGAGGGTAAGAAAGATCGTGAAATAGGAAGAAAGAAATATCGGGAACAAGGGAGAAGCAAAATCATGAACAAAAAAAAAACGAGAGAATATCGTACAAAAGAAAAAGAAAGAAATATCCTGAAAAACGAGAAAGAAATATCGTCAGAACGAAAGAGGGAAATATAATGAAAAACACAGAGAGAAAATTTGGGAAAATTAACGTTTCATCTCTTTTCTTAAAAGATCGTTAAAAGAGAAAAAAGAAAGAACAAAAAAAAAAAGAAAAGACAAAAGAAAAGGAAAAATGGAAAATTAACCGCACAAGAGAAACGAAAAAAGAGACGATTGCAAATAGTACAAAGCGTCAAATTTGAATTAAACGTGAAATAGAAATAAAAAAAATAAATTTACTTTCCTTGAGGCAGAAACAATCAAACCAAAGAAATATTTATAGAATAAGAATGATTAAAACAAAATTAAAGAATGAAAAACAGAAAGAATCAAACAAAATAAAAATTAAAAAGATTGGGAAAAGAAAAAAAAATATCTAGCAAAAGAAAACCAATCAGTCAAACACGATACTAACTCGACTGACTACAACAGTTCTCTAACGAAAACTCTATCAGAACTCTCTCGGAACTCTGGATCCCCCACCCAAAATTTTCCCAGTCCCAACAAACGTGGACCTGGGCATTGTCTAATTCATAGACGAGTCTCAATCCGTGGAAAGAGCAGTGACTGAGTTGCACTCTGTCCGAAGAAAGAGCTTGATATTTGCGAGCTCTCTCGAAACTCTGAATATTTACCCAATGTCACCCCACTGGCACGTGATGTGAAACATGGATGGGTTTAACGTGGGGAATCACAGTGCGTGCACTCGAGCCAGGGGTCAAAATTTACCCAGCACCTGTATCTTTGCATTTTCTAGTTTTCTAAGCCGAGTCTAAGTTTGTAGACAGAGCTGCGATTGAAATCTTGACAATTGCGGGTTCTCAGAATTATGGCTATTTACCCGAAGGCTCCTCAATGAGATAAGATGTAACATAAGGTTGAGTTTAACTGAGAAATCCGAATACATACACAAGGACCAAGGGTAAAAATTTACCCAGCCACTGTAACCGCAAATTTGGGTGCATTACATTGCTAATTTTTCTCAGCCGATCCTCCCGTCCGTAGACAAATCCCAGATTGCACGAAGACTGCAGTCACTCTCTCATCGGCGTGACGTGGCCTCCCTGTGCCTCTTCTATAAATACTTTCACGGCTTCTGCTCCGATGAACTTAGATCACTGGTGCCCTCTAGGTACGAATTTGCACGAGATACTAGATTAGCAACTAGGTCCCACCCTCTTACAGTGAAACCGATACGATGTAACCGCAATTTCTACTCCAACAGCTGTTTTTCTCGCACTTCCTGCCTGTAGAATTCCCTTCCACATGACTGCTTCCCCGACAGCTACAATCTCCAGGAGTTTAAATGTAAGATCAACAGACACCTCCTAACACACTAACTCGCATCCATTCTTTCAAACACTCTTCCCATCTGCCCAAACCTCAGCCTCGGTATCCTTACCCGTCTATCACCCGCCTTCTGACATTTCCTATATCTAACCACTCTTTCTCTTCACCTTCCCCTATGTAACCCCCTGCGCAATAGTGGCAGTGGAATACCTTGCTCGGGGTGAAATGATTTTAAAAAAAAGAAAGAAAGAAAGCTGGAAAATTACGTGTTCTCTCGGAATTCTGAATAATTACACAAGTTTTCCCCACTGAGACGGGATGTGACACAAGGCCGATTATAACATGCAAACCTGAGCGCGTACAATCGGGTCAAGGTTCAAAATATGCACAGTTCCCACATACGCAGGATTGGGCACTAAGCCCGTCTTTTCTTAGCCCATTTTCTGTGCATAGACGGCACCTCGACTGAGTCGAACTCTGACCGAAGGCTGAGTGCTTGTCTTTTCCCCAGCCGTGCTCCAGTCCGTAGACCTGAGTCCCAACTGAATCGGTCTCTACCCGAAGACAGAAAGATTTTTTGACAGCCTCGTGTTCGCGCGGAATTCTGTGTATTTACCTTGATTCACCCTACCCACTGAGACGGTATGTGACATAAGACCGGGCTTTACGTGGGAGTCATGTATGAATTTTTATGTGTTACTGCCGATATAAAGTGATTAAAGAGATTAAAGTCGGAGAAGAATAAGTGACTGACGCACTATTTTTCGAATGTGTAATTATACTTGTGGATGTGCGTTGTGGTGCATTGGATATCGACACGGAACGAGAAATCGAGGAGCAGAGTTCGAATTTCAGCCGAATTCATTGCATTCACTTACGCGCAAATACCCTTGGGAAAGGTATTAATCCGTCTTTTCCTTCCAGTTATAGGTTAAATAGCAGGACAGATTGGGTTCTATAGCCTTGGTCGGCAACCAGTCTACCGTAGAAAGCAATGGCAACCTACTGCGGGATAATGTTCTGCCCAGTCAGTCATGTCTCTTTCGAGACATGATCGCCCAAGCGTGTATCACGTATGGCACATAACTGACTGAATTATACTTGTATCTGTGATTTAACAAATTGACATTACTATAGTAGAAGTTATAAAACTAACGTCAGCTTTCGTTGAACCAAATACGGTTACGAAAGAGAACTGGCAACGTGATTTTGCTAACTCTAGCAAGTTTACAAAAGTGGCGATGAGGAATCATTTCAACTTACACGATGAATCATTTGAGTTATAAAAGGAAACAACGAAAATGAATCTACAAAATAATTTCAGCAGATTACAGCAAATATGGTGGAAGTAACAGTTGTCATGACGCAAATGTTATCGCAACAGAAGTAACAGCTAGAACAACAGTTGCAGCAACAAAAATAGAACAGCAACAATTGCAGTAACAAAAGTAGCAACATGAACATCAACTGCTACTTCTTCTATATGCCCTGCCCCTTCAGGATGTAGGCGATCATGGCTTTCCACGTTTCCCTATCCCTGGTAGCTCTGAGCACGCCTTCTCCTGTTACACCATGCAACCCTCGCTCCATCATCCACATAATTAGGTCCTTTAAATATGTTATCCGTTGCTTTCCCTTGTCTCTTTTTCCCCTCTATCTGGCCTGTTAGTCTCAGGTTCTTCAAGCTCTCCTTTCTCATTGCATGTCCCAGGAACTTCAGCTGTCTCTTCCTGATGCTCAGTATTAATTTCCTTTTTGTTTCCATCATTTCTAAGAACTCATCATTGCTCACATGCTCGATCCATGATATTCGCAGCATCCTTCTGTAGAACCACATTTCAGCTGCTTCAAGTTTTTCCTTCGTCTACTACAACAACAATAACAGAAGTTTTTCAAATTTTCGACTAAAACGAGAGAAGAAAACACTTCAGATTCATTCACACCAGATGCTGTTGCAAATTCAGTAAATGAATTTATATACAGAAATAAATTTACCAGCCTATTACAGAAGATACGAAGATATTTTCAAAAGAGATTGCACGCATTGGAATGATGAAAAAAAAATTCGGTTATTATTAAGGAAATTGTATGCGTACTTTATTTTGCCAAAGAAACCAGCTGAAACAAACTTTTACGAAACGGTAGTAGCTCTGTCATTGTGATTGACGGCAATGTCTAAATTTAGTCAAGTGTGGTGATGTAGATTTTGTCAATTACTCAGTAGTTGTGAATCAAGAATGTGAGAAATTCAAGTTAATTGAATTAACTCTAGATTTATTTAAATCTGAACTTATTTATGAATGGAACTTTGTCTGTGTGTGTCTGTTACCTATAGACTTCGAAACAGCTGAACCGATTTTCTTGAAAATTTACACAGTTGTACTATAAGCGTCTGCGAGTGTTCTTAGCTAGGTTTTGTGTCGAGGTACCCCCGATACATATCAAAAATCGATAATCAAAAAAATCGAGTTATAGAAGGAGTGGTCCGATTTTAATCAAATTTGATACACTCATAGGCAAAGACATAAGAAACGATATTCAGAAGTTTCAAGGTTGCAGTTCTTACAATAGTGCAGAAAATCGATAATATATATATATATATAAAAGGTAAGATGTTTGTGTGTGTGTGTTTGTGTCTGATTATCTGCCTGTATGTCTGTATTTTTTTTCAGCCCTTTTATTTTAGTTTTTGCTTCGGGTTTGACTCTAAGTTGGTATAATTGTAGTTCTTAGTCTCAGCTATGATACTCAGAGGTCTTATACAGCCTTCAAAATTCAGTTTACAACGAAAAAAACTTACTTGATATCGATACCAGGAAATCAAAATTTGACTTACATCCATTCGTTTTTCTTTCGGTCTACGGTTTCGCTTTAACTGGAAACAACTATTGCTTTTTAGTCTTTCGTGCCAACGTGCAAAGAGTCTGAGCTCCAGGACCATGGATTAGTTTTAAAGCTTTCATTACACCCGAGCAACGCCGGGCTATACTGCTAGTGTTTTATATTCGTAAAGGTTTTATCTGCTAATAAGGAAATAAAATCCAGGATACTTGCAAAATTAGAAATGGATCCTAAATTAAACAGCAGAAGAATGTCAACGTATCGTAAGCCTAAAACAAGGATTGAAGAAAGAGTCACTTCACAAGTGCATAGCGTCTGACCATCTAAGGGAATAAAGTAAAGGCATTTCTCAACTTCTCAGAAAACATTTAAAAAAATAAGAAACCTCCTTCAATACCTCATCATAATTGCGACGGTTGTGAAGGTAAGTATTTCAAGAATGATTGCTTTTTTTTATACAAAAATACTTGTTGCAGATATCAAAAAAATGGAGGAAAATAAAACGCGTGCAAACATGATAAATACATAAAGTAAGGACAAAAAGAATAAAATTAACAAAACTTCAAACTTAACTTTTTTTTCTAATCATTTCGACCCAAACAAGGCGGAAACGGCCACTGTGCGCAGGGGGTTACATAAGAGGTGAGTGGTGAGAAAGAGGAACAAGTTACGGGGGGCATCAGTGAATGGGTAAGAGAAGGATGAGAATACATGTGTGAAGAGGGCTGCATGAGTGAAAATGAAGGAGAACATGATACAAGGGTTGACATGGAAAGGATGCGAGTCAAGAAGATAAAATATGGCAATTGACTTTGCATTTAAATTCTTGGAGATTATAGCTGTCAGAGAAGAAAGTATACGGAAAGGAATTCCACATGTTGAAAGTGCGTGCAAAGAACCTATTAGAGTAGAAGTTTCGGTTACATTTGATTGGTTTCACTATAAAAGGGTGGGACCTAGCCGCTAGTCTATCAGCTCGAATAAATCCATGCTGAGGGGGCACCAGAGAGCTACGCTCATCGGAGCAGAAGCCGTGAAAGCATTTGTAGAAAAGACAGAGGGAGGCCACATTATGTCTGTGAGAAAGGGACTGGAGTTGAGCTGCCAGGTCGGGATCGATTACATTGCAGATTCTCCGTTGGATTTTGTCAAAAAGCCCGAGATGAATAGCAGGGGCACCCTACCAAATGTGACAGCAGTATTCAATGCACGGGCGAATGGTAGATTTATATATGTGCAAGATGGATTCAAACGAAAAAAAAAACTTCCTGGCCCTACACAGTGAACCGACCTTCCTAGCAGCAGATTTAGCTATGAATTCAATGTAGTCATTTCACTTTAGGTCGGCTGATAGATTTAGGCCAAGAAGGTGCAGTGTTTTTGCTTTCTGATGGGAGTTGTTTTTTTGTAGATAATGAATAATGAAAAAAATAAATTTACAAGTGGATACAGGATCTGATATCATTATTATAAAAGGGCTGACAAAAAGAAAAATGAGTAAACCCAGTTTATTGCCTTCTAATAAAGTTACTCATGGAGTTTCAGGTAAGAAATGAAACTTTTCGGTTGAATTCACCTGTAACACTTCTTTTGTTGGCAAAACTAAAAAAGCAAAAGCAGTGGTGCGTGCATTTAAGAATATTGCTAATTTATTTGGAACAGATTGGATTGCATTATTTGATCTTTGGGATCTCTTTTTGCAACAAAGTAAATATTGTTACTTACAGTGATAATGCGGCAACTAAAAAATTTCAGAAGGAATTGAGAACAAGATTTCCAGAAGTTTTCTCAGAAGTTCTAAGAACATGCACAAAAACAAAGGATAAATTCGAAATATAAGAAAACGTACTACCGACATTTAAGCCAAAAAAAGGAGTCTACCTTTCGCAGTATTGGAATCAATTAATAAAGAATTAAAATATTAAGTGTGATCTTAAAAATAGACTATTATGAATGGGCATCACGAATAATCATGGTTAAGAAAAAATAAATAAAATTCTAAAATCTACGGAACTAAATGAAAGTTTAAACCAACGTAACTACCTGTTACCGTGTCCAGAAGAAATCTCTGCCAAGTTAAATGGTGTAAATTTTTTCCCTAAATTAGACTCGTCAGACACTCTGCAAATAATGAAGAGTTTACAAATTTATTAACAATAAATATAGACTTCGGTGGAAGACATCTGAAAGGGGAGGTGTCATATAGGAAGATACAAGAACTCATCACAAAGACGAGGTGTCATATAGGAAAACTCCAGAGGAAGCTATCTCAAAGACGAGGTGTCATATAAGAAGACTCCAGAGGAAGTCATCTCAAAGACGAGGTGTCATATAGGAAGACTCCAGATGAAGTTATCTCGGAGGCGATGTGACATATCGGAAGACTCCAGAGGAAGTTATCTCAGAGGCGAGCTGTCATATAAGAAGATTCCAGAGGAAGTCATCTCAAAGACGAAGTGTCATATAGTAAGACTCCAGATGAAATTATCTCGGAGGCAATGTGACATATCGGATGACTCCATAGGAAGTCATCTCAAAGACGAAGTGTCATATAGGAAGACTCCAGATGAAGTTATCTCGAAGGCGATGTGACATATCGGAAGACTCCAGAGGAAGTTATCTCAAAGACGAGGTGTCATATAAGAAGACTCCAGAGGAAGTCATCTCAAAGACGAGGTGTCATATCGGAATAATGTGTCACTGCCGACATTTGTGCTCGAAAACAGATCGCCAGGGAGTAAATACAGTTGACATTGTTCTCAAGTAATTAGTGATACTGTGCAGAAGGAACCACGTGCCACGTAGCATATGCATATATATGTATATATGGATACAGAGTGATTAGAGAAAGTAGAGTCGGAGAGGAATAAATGTCTGAGGCAATATTGTTAGAAGGCGTAATTATACTTACATGTGTTTTACAAAGTGAGTTTACTAAAGTAGAAGTTATAAAACTAACTTCGAGTTTCGTTGAACCTAATAAGGTTACAAATGGAACTGACAACGTGATTTTGTTAACCCTAGCAATGTTACAAAAGTGGGGAAACCGCACGCGCGGACAATCAGGCCAAGGGTCAAAATTTACTGAGCCCTTACACACGCGGGATCAGGCACTGAGCCAGTCTTTTCTTAGCTGAGTCTCTGTGCGTAGACCGAGCTTTAACTAAATTGTTCTTTGCTCGAAGACAGAGTGCTTGTCTGATGGAGTTCGGGCAGAAGTCTTGTTATTTCCCTGGGCCCTCCCAACAAAATGTGGGATGTGGCATAAGGTTGGTTTTTAATGTGGGGTCTTCCGAAAGCAAACGCTCTATGAAAAACTCCCCACACAACGCATTATCGGTATCCTGTCTTGTCTATTTTTCCACAGCCGAGACTCTGCCCATCCTCATAGCCTCGTCTTGGTTCATCTCTGCCCAAAGGCAGAGAGTCTGACACGGCTAAGTTCGACTGGAACTTTGGGATACTACCTTGAGTCCCCTCCTACTGAGACGGGTCGGACAACGTGGGGAACTCGAGCGCAAACACACTGGCCAAAGGTCAAAATTCACCTTACTCCACAAAGCCTATCTATTTTTCTCAATACTCTCTCCTTTGTTTCTAGTGAATTTTTTTTAAATATGCCTCTACAGTAGGATGCTGTGTATATTATGGATCGAGCATGTGAGAAATGATGAGGTTTTGGAAAGGATGGAAACGAAAAGGAAATTAATACTGAACATCAGGAAGAGACAGCTAAAGTTCCTGGGACAAGCAATGAGGAAAGAGGGCTTAGAGAATCTGATACTAACAAGCCAGATAGAGGAACAAAAAGACGTGAAAGACAGCATGTAAGGTACTTGACTGGCCTGAGCGGGTAGACAGCAGAACGGGAATTGCGTGATGTAACAGAAGAAAGCGTGCTAAGAGCCACCAGGGATAGGGAGACGTGGAAGGCCATGATCGCCTACGTCCTGAATGTACAAAGAAGAAGAAAAAGAAGAAGAAACATTTTTTCATATAGGAAGACTACAGAGGAAGTCATCTCAAACACGAGGTGCCATATAGGAAGACTCCAAAGGAATTCTTCTCAGAAACGAAGAAGATTTTTCTCCGCTGAGTATCTGTCCATAGACGGAGGCTCGACTAGGTCGAATACTGCCCAAAGGCAGATGCTGAGTCCCAGTCCGTAAACCAATCGCGACTGAGTCGTTATCTGTCCGAAGACAGAGAGCTTGTCTGACAACTTACAGTTCAAGTGGTACTGAAACGGGATGTGACAAGGTTGATCTTTACGCGAACACTCGGACCAAGGGTCAGAATTTGACCAGCCCTTGCACGCGCGAGATCGGGCACTAAGCCTGTTTAATCTTCTCAGCCGAGTCTCTGTTCGTTGATAGAGACTTGACTGAGTCGAATTCTCTTCGTAAGCAAAAAGTTCGACCGACAGTTTCGAGTTCATCTGATGCTGAAAACTCTTTTCTGCCTTTTGTTTCCGGCGTCTTTCTTAGTTCATTTGTGTTATTGCGGGCCTCTTATTTACCCCAAAACATAACCAAAACAAGTAAGAAAAGATTGGAATAAAATTACTGTAAAAAGAAACAAACAAAAAAAATAGAAACAAACTAGTGGAATAACAAACAAAAGAATGAGTTCAAAGAGTAAAAAATAATTAAATAAATATGTAAACAATAATAAAATAAATATGTAAACAAATCAAACTTTAAAAGAGAAAGTAAAAAATCGCAAAGGTCGATGAAAAATTTCAATGGTGCAGTTAATTAAATTTTCATCTCTCGACCTCAATATTCGAGAAATCTTGTTAGAAAAATATGAGCCATAACAAAATTTCTCCAGTATTAATGCCAGTAGATAAAAATAAATAAATTACAAGTACACACACGCACACACACACTCACTACATTCGTTGAAAGGCACGGCTCACGTGCGGACGGATGTGAAAACAAGCTCTCCTACCATTCTGAAAATGAGATGTTGATCTCGAAATATTAATCAATAATAAATGGGTAATATCCAACACCTTCTTTACCTTCCTTTATTTTACTAAACGCATTGAGATAGCCTTCAAGACCTACCCATACAAAAATAAATAAATATATTGTTTAATAAACAAATAAAAACAGAGCCTCTACTTAAATAAGAGTATCCACTGAAAATAACCTTTAAACAAATAAATTATATATATATATATACTACCAGCCATAATACTTAGGCCACCCCAGTGTTTTAAAAAATGATGTATTTCATACTATTTTTAGTATTTATTGCCAAGTGAATAATTGTAAATGAAAATAGAATGGTTCTTTTGTAACTATTGCACAATAACATGTGCATCAAATGAATTTATAAATATTTAATAATTATCTATATTGCAGTTTCATCAATGAAAAAATGAAAAAAAATTAGGGTGATTCGGACGAGTTCATCTTTGCTTCCTTGCCTTATAAAATTTTGTAAAGTAATAATAACAAAAGAACCATTCTATTTTCATTTAGAATTATCCACTTGGCAATAAATACTAAAAATAGTATGAAATACATCATTTCTTTTTAAAAAAACTGGTGTTGCCTAATAATGATGGCCGGTAGTATATATATATATATATATATATATATATATATATATATATATATATATAGGTAAATAACTTAAAGCGCCAACAAACCTACCTAGGTTTTACCTAACCGGCGGGGAGCCGAGTTCGAATCCCAGTTGAATTCATTGTCTTCACTTACGTTCAAATACCCTTGGGAAAGGTATTAATCCGTCTCTTCCTTTCAGTTATGGGTTAAATAGCAGGGCAGATTGGGTTCTGTAGCCTTGGTCGGCAACCAGTCTACCGCAGAAAGCAATGGTAACCTACTGCGTGATAATCTTCTGCCCAGTCAGTCATGTCTCTTTCGAGACATGATCGCCCAAGCCTGTATCACGTATGGCACTTAACTGACTGACTCGTCTCGGGTTTTTCTTTGGGCGACGTACTTTGACTGATTGATGTTCATGTGCTTAACTCATTCATTTTCACAACCATTTTCTTCGAAACGAGTATAGAAATAAGTTTACAATTATATATATATATATATATATGGGATAACAATATTTTTATTTATCAAGAACAGTTTTTAAGGAAAAGATGACAACTTGGAAAAAACGTTTTTGTGACGTATTTAATCCGTTAGGATTTCATTGCACTGGGTTTGTTTGTCGTGTTTTTATGATTACACATGCTCATTAACAAAAGACTCTCGAAGTTTCAATTTTTTTAAATATATTTTATCCAGTCTAATCTATTTATATTCTTTTTTTTTTCTTTCCATAATCTTTGTTATTAAATATCCCACATTGTCATAATAAAAAATCTGCCAATAATTGTGAAACGTTCTAAGAACCGGGATGTAAATTTATTTTAGATGAACTCGCGAGTAACGCACTTTCGAAATATTTTCGTCTTAGTGAATTATATTCTTTTTTCATGAGAAAAGGATTTATTATTTTAAAATTGTGCTCAGTCTCGTTACGGTGAACAACCAATGCGTTTAATGTGTTGTTTTTTTAATGTCCCTTTTGTATTCATATAATATTTTATTTAAATTTCTTAAGGTTTCTCCAATATATTCTTTCTGGCAATCCTAGCAGTTGAGCAAATTCTTCCTTCAAGTTTTGTCTTATTGTTTTCTTTTGTATTAAGTCTTTTATTGTTTTGATGTTGTTGTTGTGACAAATTCTTTGTTGAGTTTCGATAAATTCCTTTCGCTTGTAACCTTGATAGAGTTAATAAGTAGAATATTTTTTTTATTATTCGTTCCGTTTGTCAGGAGGGATCGCTTTTCTTTTTTAGAATATTTTAAGAGCCTTTTGTTTCACATTGGTTATGAAATAGTCTGGACATTGGAGAGTCTTGAAAGTATTTTCAGTATATATTTCTCCACTTCGTGTAAATATTGAGGGTTGCAAATTCTGAATGCTCTTATGTAGAATCCGATGATCATGAAAGATTTTATTCTGTTGTAAAAATTTATTAGGTCTTTTCTGTTAGTTGATTTTAAGTGGACAGTAAGAACACACACACACACACACATTATACACACACAGACACACACACACATACACACACACACACACATATATTATATTATATTATAATATATTATATTATATTTATAAAGGAAAACTCAACACGTCATTTAAATTGGTTATAAATTGTAATTCATTTCAATGAGCTAAATTAGCTCATTTCATCAGACAACACAATATTTGTTCCATTTGGTACAAAAATTTTTTCCGGAAAATTCCGGTAAAATATTTGTAGACTGATGAAAATTCGTTTGGACTTCAATCCTGGCAAAAACTATCGGATGTCTAACCGTACTGATGAGCTGTGATACAGATCTGTCTGCGGATGACTATATATATATATATATATAGTCATCCGCAGACAGATCTGTTTCGCTGTATTACAACTCATCAGTACGGCTTAGATATATATATATATTTCTAAGCATATACTGTTAAATATAAGAGACAGTAAATGTCTATTATGTTTAATCATGAGCTGTTCTAAACATCGTATTTTGGCTTTAATTTCAAGTGAAAATAAAGACAGAAATTTTCCAACATTTGGATATTTTTTTATGAAGTTGGTTCTAAGCTTTCGGCTTACATGAGCCATCTTCAGAGAGATTACAGGAACGTTAACATAAAAACATCCACCATCAACGTCCCTGTAACCTCTCTGAAGATGGCTCATGTGAGCCGAAGGCTTAGAACCAACTTCATAAAGAATTATCCAAATGTTGGAGAATTTTTGTCTTTATTTTCACCTGAAATTAAAGCCAAAATACGATGTTTAGAATGGCTCCTGATAAAACATAATAGACATTTACTGTCTCTTATATTTAACAGTATATGTTTAGAAAATTATCTGCAGCCCAGCCTCGATCAACTACATATATATATATATATATATATATATATATATATATATATATTAATATTATATATATATATATAATATTATATATATTATATATTATATATATATATATTAATATATATATATAATCAGACATAGCCGCACGGACAATCTGCCACTCTCTGTTTCGTTTTCTACTCACTTTCAGTCACTCTCGTGATTTATTTCTTCCCCCCCCCCCTCTCTCTCTCTCTCACCCCTTTCTTTCTTATATTATGTAATTGCATGGTTCGCAGTGTATCAGGATCTTTGTTTCCAAAATCTCATTATTTCCTGCATAAAGAAAAAAATGAAGACAATTCACAGATCGTCATGTGTTGATTTGTCGACAAACACGCCTTTTTTATTTTGTAAATACATCGGGACAAGAGCAGAGACAACTGCAATTGTCTTTTCCTTGAAACTATTAGTTTTACTAACAACGAACTTCTTTTATATGCTGTGTCCTTTCAGGGCGATCATGGCTCTCCACGATTTCATGTCATTTGTATATAACAAACTGAAAAATTATTATTTTGCCATTATCTCTCCTAAATCTTATTCGCCATCCATTTTTACTTAAGCTCGTTCGGTAAGTTATGCATTGTTTTCCTCTGTTCTTTTTTTTTTTTTTTTTTTTTGCAGGGGCGATGGTAAGGACGCATTTCAAAAGTTAAGTTGAGTATAAAGACACAAGAAAATTTTGTTAGAAACAAAGAAAAGAGTGCTGAACTGTTACCTGATATCTGTCTTCCGATATGGCATCGAATGCCGAACAATCTCCTCAAAGATGAAAGAAAGTTTCGAGCCAGCAGAAATATGGTTCTACAGAAGGATGTTGAGGATACCATGAACTGAACACGTGAATGACAACGAGGGCCTGGAAAGAATGGAAACAAAAAGAAAGCTTATTTTTAACATCAGGAAGAAAGAACTGAAGTTTCTGGGACACGTAATGACGAAGAAGAGTTTGGAGAATATGATACTCACATGGCAGATTGACAGCGCGTGACATACTTGATGGGCTTAAGCAAATAGATGGCAGAGCAGGTTTTGGGAAAAATAACAAGACGAAATATATTAAGAGCTACAATAAACAGGATGATGTGAAGGACCGTAATCGCTGACGTCCTGAAAAGACATGCACATAAAAAGAAGGAGAAGAATGCCCACCGTCATATTCTTGGCTTACGGCTATAACACGTTGACACACTTGTTCTCGTCCTATAAACGAAGTTAAGCAACGTTGTGTCTGGTCAGTACTTAAACGGGTGATCGCTTGAAAATACTGGCTACTCTAAGCATTTGAATGTGCGAGTGGTGTAATTAATAATGGCTCGGAATGAGAAAATCGGAAAACAAAGTTCCAATTCCAGTTGGGTTCATTACCTTCACTTAGGCGCAAATACACCTTGGAAAATCCCTTTCCCCTGCCATGGGTTAAATAGTAATAATTGTGTCGGAAAACCATTATTATCTCAAAGAAATTGTTAATAAAATATTCACTCGCAAAAAAATAATATTCTTACACTCCCAAAATATGCTTCGGATAAAAAATAAATCAAACCGACACATTCTTGGGAGAATGGGTATTAAACGAGTATTAATAGCTTAGAAGTAGGAACTTTTACTGGATTTTTATCTGCCTATAATTAATGGCTTATCTTTATTTCAGTTTTTACGATTCATGCCGGAGTTTAAGGAGGACATTAATGGAATATGAATGCTCCTGTTATTTGCAGAGGAGTCGTTATAATTTGCAGTTGACATTTTGCTTCTACGTTTTAAAATCTTTCAGTATTTGGAGTCATCGTATAGTAAGATAAATTATAATTCAACTAGCAGTATAGCCCAGCGTTGCTCGGGTGTAATGAAAGTTTTAAAACTAATCCATGGTCCTGGAGCTCAGACTCTTTGCACGTTGGCACGAAAAACTAAAAAGCAATAGTTGTTTCCAGTTAAAGCGAAACCGTAGACTGAAAGAAAGATGAATGGATGTAAGTCAAATTTTGATTTTCCTGCTATCAAATAAGCTTTTTTCGTCGTAAACTGAATTTTGAAGGCTAAATAAGTCTTCTGAGTAAATGGTATCATGGCTGAGACTAAGAACTACAATTATACCTACTTAGAGCCAAACCCGAAGCAAAAACTAAAATAAAAGGGCTGAAAAAATACAGACATACAGGTAGATAAACAGACACACGCACAAATATCTTGCCTTTTATATTTATATATATTCTCGATTTTCTGCACTATTGTAAGAACTGCAACCTTGAAATTTCTAAACATCGTTTCTTATGTCTTTGTCTATGAGTCAATCAAATTTGATTAAAATCGGACCACTCCTTCTATAACCTGATTTTTTCGATTATCGATTTTCAATATTTATCGGGGGTACATCGACACTAAACCTAGCTAAGAACACTCGCAGACGCTTATAGTACAACTGTGTAAATTTTCAAGAAAATCGGTTAAGCCGTTTCGGAGTCTATAGCTAACGGACACACATACACACACACACAGAAACACACACACACGCACACAGACAAAGTTCCATTTATAAATAAGTTTAGATGCTATTAAATAATGATTTCTTTTAGTGAAGCGTCAGATTAGTGATACTGGTAAAAAAATTCGATCAGCGAAATTGTATCATAATTTTAACATCTAATGCCTAACCGAAAAGTAAATTTAAGCCTTTATCGCCTTATTGTAATAAAAAAAAACTTTATATTACCTAAAAAAACATTTCTAAATAACAAAGTTCTTACATGTAGTTTCAATTTAAAAATCGTTGCACTTTTTTTTTATTTGCTCTTATTTTAATATAGTATTCTTTAAAGTCAACCTTGTCATCCCTAGAAAATGATTTTTTTTTTAAAATTAACAATTCAAAAACATATATAAAATGTCCCTTTTGTATTAATACAAGTGTTCCCTACGGCTTCATCTTTAGTCTTTTCATAAATGAACTTCCCGATGGCATCAGCTTTCAACTTAGCATCTCTGCTAATGATAACCATATACTGCCGTTTCGATAAGTCCGATCAGATCGAAAAGGTCAAATTGGCGGCTGACGTCAAAAATGACATTCCGTCTGTTGTTAACTGGATTAAAGAATGGCTTTTTGATTTTAAAGAAACTGTTTCCTATTAATCATCTGAGACAGACAGTTCTGCTTCCTATCAGTATGGCTGATGCTAACCTCCAGGATAGTGATTCGGGGTAATGTTCTTATCTGACATGAAGTGGAAAGACAATATTGAATCCATTGCTAAGTCAGCTCCTAAAAAAGTTGGCTCACTGTGTCGCC
Organism: Ascarosepion bandense; assembly: GCA_037127315.1. Taxonomy (NCBI): domain Eukaryota; kingdom Metazoa; phylum Mollusca; class Cephalopoda; order Sepiida; family Sepiidae; genus Ascarosepion; species Ascarosepion bandense. Next base: position 425,615 of record JBBBDQ010028786.1, read on the forward strand.
AAGACAATTTTTCTCTCAAGAATCTTACAGGGTGTACTGGGTAAATTTTCGCCATTTTACACTTGAACCCTAACCCTGCGTTTTACATTTCTCTCCAGAATCTTACAGGGTGTGATGAGTAAATTTTCGCCATTTTACATTTTAACCCTAACCTTGCACTTTGTCTGTTTTTGTTTTTGTCGACTGCACAGTATAGTGGGGTCAGTTGGGGACCGTCTGTAAGAAAAAGAGCACTATAACACAATTCACTCTGCCAGAAATTTGGAAACGGCATGCTGCACTGCTTAGCAATCGTGTCCGAATCTCCAATACGAACATTTCAGAGTGTTTGGATGTCAATCTAAAGGCAGCGGAAAGAGTTTGATGAGTTTAATGGTGGAGGAGAATGAAGAGAAAGCCGAACCAGTGCCAGGGGGTGTCCGGGAAAGGGCAAGAGAAGAATGGGAATACAGATGTGATGACAGCGGCGATGGTAGAGTGAGAAAGGAAAAGAACAAGAGACACGGGGCGATGTAGAAAGGACGAGGGAAGTTTAGTGTATATAGACATTGGTTAGTTCCTGTGACTTGAGTTGTGAGTTCAATACCAGGCTACAGCAGTGGTTAACAAGTAACTTGCAGGGTTAGGGAGACATAACTCATGACTTTCAATCGTGACATTACTACTATCCAAGGAACGAGAATGATATGCCCCAGTGATTGTAATAAAGGGTTCGGTTCGAAATTCCTAGCACCTGAAGAAGGCTGGACTGTACATCGGCCGAAACGTCGTATAAATGGCAACAAAGATGAGGACAATAGTCCGAATAATGTAAATACTGTAAATACTACCTCATCTTAAAAATATAAACAAATGCACGTGTACATGTTTGCAATGCTTTATTAATTATTATTTTGAATTTGCAGTCTGCCTTAATACCAATAAGAGAAAAGTATCTTCACCTAGGTGTAGCAGGGGGTGCATGGGGTACTTCGGAAGCAAGGGAGCAGCAGCTAAAAAATGTTTAGATCTTTCATTCTCAGTAACCGTCATTGCATTTTAGTGACATCATCTCCTTGTTTGGGGTGAAGCTATTTAAAAAATCATTATTAAATGTTGATATCCTCATTTTTTAAAATGGCAGGTGTATCTAGATATTGCGCAGTTTCTGCTGAAGTCATCAGGTAGTGCTCCTGATCCTACTCTTTCAAGAGAAGTGGCAATGTTCAGTCTGACATTGGGAACAAATTTTCTATATCTATTTTATTGTAGACTTCTGACAACCAATGACCTAACAGATACAGACGAAAGACGAAAAAAATAAACTGTTTTTTGTTGTTTTTATTTTCTGTCTTTCTGTGTGTATGGGAGGGGGTGGATTGGTATAATTTTTTAAAACGTGGTGCCTGATTTGATCTGTTTGTGACTCGTTTACCACTCGGTATATTTATTCATCTTCTCATTCCACAAAGGGACACACGGTCAGATCTAATGTGGGGCCCACATGCGTACGTGTTCCTTTGTTCCCTTTTGGCATACCACTGACATCAGCAAATTCCCCAACCCCGTCCAAACGCAGTAAGTATGTGCATCCTGGGGTGGGGAACGGGACGTCTGATTATATTTTTGTAGGTGACTGTCTTACTTGCTTCAATAAAAAAATAACAAAAAAATGATTTATCATCCCTTTTTCTCTATCAAGCCTTTACGGTCATCCTTGACAATTCGTAGAACACCCGACATGTTTTCACCTGGGGAGCCTCAGACTTATCCCACCTGAATTAAAAAACAAAGCGAAACAAAAAAAAAAACTGCGCAATTAGGTTGTTAGCGGTAAGCGATCTGCATAAATTGTGCGCTTCGTGTTTTGCAGCCGAACACACAGACAAAACTGTGAGCGCCACTAGCACAAGCATCTGTCTGCAACTGTTCCGTCACTCTCATTAGCTGATCACATCAACTTTTAATGCTTCTTCTTCTCCTTCCACTGCTGAATGCGTTCTTACTCCAACTGCAAATTCTTCTTTTCTTCTGCTGCTGCTTCTTACAGAATAGCTGTACGCTGCAGTCTAACCCCAGCACCGTTAAAAGTACACGAGGTACTCGCCCGAGATATGCTGTGTTTTGGACTTAACTGAGCTAAAATGTAGGTCATAGCTTGCCGGTGACCTTGCTGTGTGATACGGTGTTGGTAGTCAGAGCAAACAAGCACGTAGAGGCAAAGAGGTTAAAAGCATATCTGACGGAAGATGAACACCAAGGTGGATAAAAAAAAAATACCTTAATGATTTACGTATGTCACGCACTCTTGCATAATACGCACTCTTATCTTGCGGCTATGAAATTCTGGGAAGAAATCTCGCGCGTTAAAAAGATTGACATTGTAGAATTTGTAGCAACTGAATTACACCTCAACTTCAGATATTTTCAAATTTTTTATTTGATGTATACTGACGAAAAGGAGAATTGAATTTTTGACTGTGAGTTTTGTTTAATGGCATATCAACCTCTGTGGGTTATTTAATGCCAAAAAGGCAGGGTTATAAGGTATATTTTTTATCTTCGATTATAGTAAGAAGGTTTACTCAGATTTTGATGAAATATTTACTTTTAATTTTTTTTTTATTTTAGAAAACTGAAGATGTCATTTAGTTTTGTATTCAAAAATGTATTGCTAGTAATGATTTTTTGTCAAAAATGTGTTATGGTAATAATTTTTTCTTCCAAAATGTATTGTTGGTAATATTTTTCTTTCAAAAATGTATATTTTTTTTTATAAAAGTCTATTTTTATGTATATAAAAGTCTTTCATGGTGTTTTGACCCCAGTTTGGTAGATTAACTATTTGCCCATAGCCGGGATCCTAACAGGTGCTACCACTCTGGGTCAGGGTGGACCTGGGAACAACAGCAATTAAGAGGTGCTTCCATGCTCCTCACAACCTCCCAATTAGAAGCCTTGCTGCCGGAAAATACAGTTTATATTGTTTTGAAACAATATGGTGAAATAATACATTCACTGCCAAGCAAGACGGGACCGCCACTAGTGCGCATGCGATTGCAGTGAGAGAAAAAACTGGACACAGAGAAGAAAGGATAAAAGGTGAACAGGATTTAAGAAGACAAAATATGGCGATTGGGGTTGCATTTAAATTTTTGAAGATTGTAGCAATCAGGCAAACAAGTATACAGAAATGAGTTCCACCGGCGGGAAGTGCGAGAAAAGAAACTATTAGTAGTAAATATTTGTAGAAAAGACAAAGGGAAGCCACCTCAAGTAGATGAGAAAGTGACTGAAGTCGAGATGCCAAGTCAAGACCGATTACATTGCAGATCGTTCTTTAGATTTTGTCGAGAAACTCCATGTAAATTGAATATCAGTTGATCCCCCCTACGGAAGCCAAAACAAAATACACAGACATGACGTGATTATAAAACAAAACTAAAACTAAAAAAATCGTAATCTGCAGTGTTTAATCCAGTCGTTCTCAACCTTTTTTACCCAATGTACCCTTTTCCCCAGAAGTTATTAATCGCTCATTCCCAAGGTTTTTGTTGTTGTTGTTTTGTTGTTGTTTTAACACCCATGGTAGGCTTCTTCTATGTGCCCTGTCCTTTCATACGTAGGCGGTCATGGCTTTCCACGTCTCCCTATCCCTGGTGGCTCTTAGCACACTTTCTCCTGTTACTCCACGCAACCCTCGTTCCGTCATCCATCGGATCAGGTCCGTCAAATATGTTATCCTCTGCTTTCCTCTGTCTCTTTTTCCCTCTATCTGACCTGTTAGTATCAGGTTCTCCAAGCCTTCCTTCCTCATTGCATGTCTCAGGAACTTCAGCTGTCTCTTCCTGATGCTCAGTATTAATATCTTTTTTGTTTCCATCCTTTCCAAAACTTCATCATTGCTCATATGCTCGATCCATCCTCCTGTAGAACCATATTTCAGTTGCTTCAAGCTTTTCCTTCATTTCAATTTCTTCAAGCTTTTCATTCACTGCCATATTGAAGAACTGATATCACATAGCAATCCAGTACTCTCTTCTTTGTTTCTAGCAAAATTGTCCTGTTTCTTAATACTTTACTCAATTTCTGGAATGCTTCCTTCGCCATGCCAATTCGCCTTCGGATCTCTGTGTCGCACTTTCCGTCTTCTGTTAGAACACTTTCCACTGTAAATAAAATAAAAAAAACAAGAAAAGTAAAAGATATTTCCCTCCCCGACGGCAACCATAAAATCACTCCTAGTGTAATTCCCCCTCGTCATATATGAAAAATAACTCCAGATTACAAATTTAATTTTTTGTTTTGTTTTGTTACATTTTAAGAAATTACGAGGTATGACCTTTTTTTTTCTTTGGCTTCAGTCGAGGAATCAATTTACATCGCAATCTAAAACTCCATATTTTTTTTATCAAATTTCTTAAAAGTTCAGGAGGTCTTCTGATTTATATGTAAACTCATTGTAAACTTATCCCCCTACGGAAGCCAAAACAAAATATGCTCATATGACGTTATTACTTAAAATATATAAAAAAATTAATTCCTAATCTGAAGTGCTTAATTGATAGTAATATGGGAGTAAAGTACTCGAGATTACATTTTTTTATATATATTTTTTTAATAATAAGATGAGAATAAGCATTGTAATCGGACGCTGCTTAATATTCCACTTGTTTTAAATTTTATGGCTCAGGTGAATAACAACGAACACACGGACAAATAATGAACAAAGAAAATTCCGGATTTTGGCAAGAACAGCAAAAATTAATATTTATATTCATAACAAAATACGAAATGGAAAATATTTGCTGAAAAAGTGACGAGAGAAAGAAATTGTGGCTTTAAAATTAATTGTTCAATGAATTGATGTAAGAATAAATTCTTTCTTTAATGTTCAATAAAAAAGCATGTACAGAAAACAGTTTGTCGGAAAAAAGGTTCATCATCATCTTCTTCTTCTTCATCCATCACACCCAATGGTGCATAGGGCAGCAACTTTTTGTTGCTGTTCCTGTAACAAACTGTTTTTTACGGGACAGAGTTGTTAGCCCTGCACCCACCCCGCAAACCTGGAGGACCGGTGGACCATTCTTGGTCCTTACGTTCACAGCACCTGATATTCCCAAATGGTGACCCATTTAAGTACTGACCAGGCTCGATGTTGTTTAACTGCGGTGATCGGTGATAGTTTAATATCGTTAATAGTTTGATAGAGAACTGCTCCGATCGAATCTGATGATGCGTCCGTTGTGAAAATTAATATAGCATCGTTTGTAGAAATGCACGCTAATTTTGTGTAATTAACCAGGGCATCTTTAGCCTGGGATAATACTCTCAGAGTATCGTCTGATAAAGAGATTTTAGCATTTTTTTCTTTGACTTCTCAAGAGAAGAAGGGTTAAAGTTTTAGAACACTTTAGAATGAAGCATTTATAGTAGTTAATTAGTCCTAGAAAACGTCGAAATTGTCTTTATTTTGAATGTAATACATTGTTATGGCAAAAGGCCAAATTGGGGAGGGTCTTCAGTGACTATCCTATACCTAGCTATTCCGACTAACGACCTAGACATACTTTACAATATTCCATTCACCATGAGGACACATTCATCACCAATCAATCCACCATACACCATCATCTCTTAACTACTTGACTCTAGTTCTTTCCACACCGCCCCGTAGATCCTTTCCTTTCTCTCCACCTTTGCAACTGTCATCACACCTGTATTCCCATCCTTCTCTTGCTCCTTTCTAGCTGGTTCGTCCTTCTCTTCACTCTCCTCTAATCTTTTTACTCTTATGTAGCCCCCTGCACATCAGTGGCGTTACCGCCTTGCTCGAGGTGATATGATTAAAAAAAAACTCACACATTCAGGGAACCTAAAAAAAAGATACTTCCCACATGAATTTTTAAAATTATCTTTATGCACAATATATCTACAAAAATAGATAAAAATTACACATGAAATGTAATGAAATGGTTGGGGGTACATAAAACAAAAAACCCAAACGAAAATTTCAACTTAATATACAAAACGTCGAAGTTGTCTTAGAGAACTGAGTTGTGGAAAGTCTTTAATTCCTCGGAATTTTTCTGGGGTAGGAGTTATTCCATTTTGATCGATTTCGTGTCCAAGGAAGGTTATTTTTTAAAAAGGGAAAAGGCATTTTTCGGGGTTAATCTTCAGCCCAAAATATTATAGCTGTTCAGAAACTAGTTTGACATTATCTTTATACTTCCACTTGCTATTAATACGTCGTCTAGATAAGGGAATGTGAATTGCAGTCCGGGTAGAACTTCGTCGATTAACCGCTGCGTTACATAGGCCAAAGGGCATCCTAACGAATTCATAGAAACCGAAAAGTCTAGTGATGGCGGTCTCAGGGATGTCTTTCTTTGCTACAGGGATTTGGTGGAATGCATTTCGAAGGTCCAATTTTGTGAAAACGTTTGCTCCTTGAAGTGATGTAGTAAAATCGTGGATGTGGGGGACCGGATATTTATCCGGGACAGTTATCGCGCTTAGTCGCCTGAAATCGCTAAATGGCTTCCGTACTTCCGGTTTGTTTTTCGGTATCATGTGGAATGGTGATGCATAAAGGCTTGCAGAAGGTCGGATCTAAACTTATTTATAAATGAAACTTTGTGTGTGTGTGTGTGTGTGTGTGTGTGTGTGTGTGTGTGTGTGTATCCGTTACCTATAGACTCCGAAATGGCTGAACCGATGTTCTTGAAAATTTGCACAGTTGTACTATAAGCGTCTGCGAGTGTTCTTAGCCAAGTTTTGTGTCGAGGTATCCCCGATAAATATCGAAAATCGATAATCGAAAAAATCAGGTTATGAAAGGAGTGGTCCGATTTTAATCAAATTTGATACACTGATAGACAAAGACATAAGAAACGATATTCAGAAATTTCAAAGTTGCAGTTCTTACAATAGTGCAGAAAATCGATAATATATATAGATATATAAAAGGCAAGATGTTTGTGTTTGTGTGTGTGTGTGTGTCTGTTTATCTGTTTGTTCTTTATAAAAATCCACAATTTTATCCAATTCTCATCAAACTTCTCACAAATATTCTTTAGGCTGAGTCTGAGCTCCAGGACCATGGATTAGTTTTAAAGCTTTCATTACTCCCGAGCAACGCCGGGCTATACTGCTAGTTATTCCTAAGTCTAACATGTGTTGGAACTCCTCCTTTGCGATGTTATAGTTCTCGGGATGTAGTCGTCGAAGTCGTGTATATACAGGGGATCCGCTAGTTTGGATCAGTGTTCTGCGTTTTGCCTTATTGTCTCAGTGTAAGTGAAAGGTTTTGTGATATCAGAGTATTGTAATTGCAGGTCTCCCAGTCCGTTTACTGCAGGTAAAGCCGTGCTTATTTTGGTTGAGTTGACGTGAGCTGTTATTGCTTTAATTTTGAGATGTCGTTTTGTCGATTGTTATAGTAAAACACACCTATTTCTCAGTTAATGGACTCTCTCTCCTATATTAATAAGAGTTAACAGGAAGTTAACTCGAAAAGCTCTTGGGAGTTCTGAGAAGTTCAGTAGAACTATTAATTAGTTCCAGTTTGAACATAGTTTTACTAAGGCAGTTGATATTAGTCGGCAGTTAGCCGAATACTAAGGAGTCAGCTTACAGTGGAAGATTACCAAGTTTCTAGCATTTAGGGTGCGTTAAGTCGATTCGCAACCAACAGAGCACGATTATAACTTTCAATGCGAAAACTACTCCACAACATCGAAAAAGACTTGGAAGCCAAATTTACATTAAGATGAAAGTGTGGTAGAAAGCCCGCCATTATAATCGGTGTCTTAACTTGGGCAATGTTAAGACTGAAGAAAACTTTCTCCTTATGCCAAAATCCAGTATTATAAAAGTTTCGCCATCTTGGAGCCATTTGCCGCTTGCAAGGTGAAGCTTGTCTGTCTAACTGTTGCTCCTGGCTTAGGGGGAATTACGCTGATTTGTGCGCCAGTATCTCTCAAAAATGAATAATCCGTAAGCTTATCACGAATGTAAAATAAACGTTTTTTGCATCGCCGCCAGTTAGCGTCGTCTTTACGTGCTGACGGGAAACTCGTTTCCCTGTTACTGACTATTATTGTTTTTTTATTAATGAGTCCATTCCGAACTTGCATGGCTTCAGGCATTTCGCGCGTCTGGTCCAAGAGTATGATGATACCAGCACGTGTCGTAATGGCGATTCTCTCTTGACTTCAATCTGCGCCTCCGCTCGTTACGACGCGACATGCGTCTGGATTAGCCGCTGAGCTGAAAAGTTTGCTGTAATTGTGCTAGTTGCAGGGTGAATTCAGTGATTTTCTTTTCTAAGTCAAGCATTGTTGTATACAGATGATAGTGGCATTGCGTTGTCGGCTGATTTACTCGCTTGAATTTTATCGGCAATTCCAGTTGTGGTGCAATGGATATCGACTCAGAACAACAAATCGCGGAGCCGAGTTCGAATTCCAGTTGAACTCCTTGCATTCACTTACGCACAAATACCCTTGGGAAAGGTATTAATCCGTCTCTTCAATCCGGTTTTGGGTTAAATAATAGGACAGATTGGATTCTGTAGCCTTGGCTGGCAACCAGTCTACTGCAGAAAGCAATGGGAACCTACTGCGGGATAATCTTTTACCCAGTCAGTCACGTCTCTTTCAAGACATGATCGACCAAAGCGTGTATCACGTATGGCATTTAACTGACTGACTCTCTTATTCATTCTCTTGATGCCATAATCTGCGCAATATCAGGACCTTATTATCCATCCACAGTTTCTTGAGAAGTGGAATTGACATTGCATTGGTTCCTAATAATGCCTTCATTTTTCTGAGTAACTGTGAGGGCTTGCTATCTCGAAGTTGTAGGTTATTAAAGAGATCGTGGGGTCTTTTTTCTTTTGATTCTCTGGTCCTACGAATAATTGCGTCCTGAAGTGTATTTTTCTTGAGGAATGTCTTGCAGGAGATCGGATACTTCCAACGCCACGTCGGCGGGTAACTTCTCCAGTATGTAAGGAAAGCGAGTTTTTTGTGAAGTGATATGTTTTGCAGTGAAAATCGCGTTGGGTTGCGCGAACTATATTTGTAAATTTCTTCTATTGTACATTGGTAGGTTGATTGTGATGGTTGATTCTATCTGTGCTTCGGCCATAGTGATGATGTGTGTCTGCGCGCCTTTTTTGTCTGCAGGAATTTTTTGAACAGCATGTGATTACCTGTTTTATCGGTAGAGTTCGCCGAATGGATTTTCGTGTTGGAATGGTTCTTTGAAGATTCTTCAAGCTGCTCCTATTTTAGTCGTCCAGATTTAGTCAAGTTTTTACTTCGTAGTTCTCATCAAGCTGTCTTTTTGCTAAAATTCACAATCGGGTTCGCTGCCAAAGCTTAATCGTAGTCACCAAATTATTTTCATTCGGACGTCGGGATTACCAATTGTGGAGACCGAACCTAATCAAGTTCACCAAAGCCTAGTCGGGGTCACCAAATTGTAGTGGGACACGGCATTAATATCCAACTTGTTTTAAAATTTATGTCTAAGGTGAATAACAACAAACACACGGACAAATAATAAACGAAGAAAATTGCGGATTTTGGTAACAACAAAACAAATGTTTATATTTATAACATGTACAAAATATGAAGTTGAAAATATATGCTGAGAGAGTGATTAGTGAAAGTGATTGGGACTTTTAAATTAAGTGTTCATGAATTGATGCAAAAATAAATTCTCTCTCTTTTATGTTCAACTAGCAGTATAGCCCGGCGTTGCTCGTGTGTGATGAAAGCTTTAAAACTAATCCATGGTCCTGGAGCTCAGACTCTTTGGACGTTGGCACGAAAGACTAAAAAGCAATAGTTGTTTCCAGTTAAAGCGAAACCGTAGACTGAAAGAAAGATGAATGGATGTAAGTCAAATTTTGATTTCCTGGTATCGATATAAAATAAGTTTTTTTCGTTGTAAACTGAATTTTGAAGGCTAAATAAGTCCTCTGAGTAAATGGTATCATAGCTGAGACTAAGAACTACAATTATACCTACTTAGCGCCGAACCCAAAGCAGAAACTAAAATAAAAGGGCTGAAAAAAATACAGACATACAGACAGATAAACAAACACACACACAAACATCTTGCCTTTTATATATATATATTATCGATTTTCTGCATTATTGTAAAAACTGCAACCTTGAAACTTCTGAATAACGTTTCTTTTGTAGTTGTCTATGAGTGTATAAAATTTGATTAAAATCGGACCACTCCTTCTATAACCCGATTTTTTCGATTATCGATTTTCGATATTTATCGAAATATTTCGATTTATTTATTTTTCGATATCCACTTCACAAGAAACAAAACAAAATTATGCTAGTAATAAGCCCTCCCCCCAACTCTAGATTGTGACAGAAACATCAGTTAACTGGACGAAATTAATGCGTGATACTCAAAGAGTTACTTAACTTGGCAAAATTCAACAAGCCTTAAATTTTTTTATCGGGACTCATGACGAGTGGTATGTATAAATTGTCGTATCTGTTTTTTTAATTAACTTTGCAAGATGGGTTCCACGGCTTATTTTATTTCGGCATCCGTAGGGGAATTAATTTACAATAAATCTACATAGCAAATAGGACCCCCGTATGAACTAATTTGTCTTCTATTCGTGATCTGGAATGCTTAATCTATAATAATATGCAATATATTTACAGTTACACAGTATTTAGAACAAACGCACGACCATTATTGCATAAAAATGAATCAAGCGTGCGTTCAACATCTGCTAACACTCAGGAAAACAAACAGATCACCCAGTAGCTTATGGCGACTTCTTTGGATTTCTTTGAAGCAGATAGCAATGAGGAAAATCTGTGAATAAGTTTTATTTTTGGTCTGCTTTATTTTATATATATATATATATTAGGAGGATGCATTTATATATAAAAATAATATTAATAATGTCTAAAAGGTTGTAGTAAGGGATTCATTTGAATCCTACTTGTGATTACAGAAAAGTTTTAATTCATGAAGTAGTCGTAAAAATAAGGAAATTAGAAATAGAACGTTTGGAAGATGCTAGAATGTCCGAGAAAATTCGAGTAAAATCTAGAGAATTTAAAAGTATTCTAGAATATGCAAATTACGTGTTAGTCCCTATAAAAATAAGTTTTGGGAAGAGAGTAGTCAGTTGTCAACAGGATTTGTTGACATTATCAACTCCGGCCTGATTCGTGGATCTGTGCATCCAGCCGAAAGATTCTCTAAGAGAAGTTGCCGGCCACCTAAAACCTGAACGAGAACCTCATGGAACTAGATGGGTAAATAGATATTTTTGACTCTTCCATTGACCGAACTAATAATTATTCTTTATATACACATTTGAGGATTTCCAAAAAGTATAGCACTTAAACTTCTTTGCTATCGTAACTGGGTAAAGATATTTCGACACCTTCCTTCCCCTTCGTTACACTTTACCTTTCAGTAGTAAACTCTGTTTTCCTTTTTGAATGCAAAAACTGTATATTTGTAAATATTTTTATTTAATGTTTTTGTAAATTAAATATTTGTATGTGATTTAACTCTGAGTTTTGGTCAATCATTTTTTTTCATTTTGTTACACTAAACACGTAACAATATATTGATTGTTTAATACTTAGTTTTTGGCCATAATAGGGTTAGACCAGTGCATATTTGTATTAAAACGTGTTCAATACAACTATATTGTAGAACTTTTGAATCTAAATGAAAATGTCTAGATTAAAAAAAAAAAACGACTATGGAACTGATGCATTAAATTTTGGTCTGAAGCTTTAACTTCATAGACTTGTTGTAACTTTTATTTATGAGGTTGGCACTGTAGAAAATTAAAAACTGCCAACCTCATAAATAAAAGTAACAACAAGTCTATGAAGTTAAAGCTTCAGACCAAAATTTAATGCATCAGTTCCATAGTCGTTTTTTTTTTTTTAATCTAGACCTTTTCATTTAGATTCTTTTTTTTTAATGTTTGTTTCTATAATAGAAGTTCTGCCAGGAATGGTGAAGTGTTGTAGGAGCCAGAGCAGAAATTTATTGTGGATGGCCTTGCGATCAAAGCACTCTTTAAACATTTTCCTCGTAGTGAATTAGTTTTCTTTTCATCAGTGTAGCATTTTTTTATGCCAAAATTGTGGTCAGTTTCGTTGGGAGGAAAATGTTTAGAGAGAGCCTTCATAGCAAGGTAATTTACGTTTGTGAACGCAGCCATAATCTTGATGGCACAAACGTAAACAAGGAGACCGTCTAGAAGAGATGCAGAAGATTCCGAAGTCGTCTGGATGTCGTGATTGAAGCCAAAGGTGATTTTATTAAATAAATTTACTCTTTAGAATTTCAAAATATTTTCGTGTAATTTTGGTAAATATATCTGTTTAAATAAGATACCGGTTTTACTTTCATTGCTGCGTAATTTAGACACTTCATCTGTATATATATATATATATATATATATATATATATATATATATATATAATAACAATAATAATAATAATGCTAATATTAATAATTGCTATAATATATTTCAGTTCGTCACGAAAAACTCACCGAGAACAAACTCGGAGGGGAAAAAAAGGGGAAGTAAAAGAAGAAACAAATTAAGTACTTGAACATACGTCAAAATACTCGTAGGAAAGAAAAAAACCCGAGACGAGAATCCTAACACTAAAGCGCTCAATACAATAGTAGAGCAACAAATAAGAACAAATCAGACTATTTATTCTTCTTATATATATATATATATATATATATATATATATATATATATATATATATATATATATATATATATAACCATATGTGTGTCTAAACATCTGCTTGCTTCTAGTCGGGATTGAAACACTGCTTGCTTCTAGTCGGGATTGAAACACTGCTTGCTTCTAGTCGGGATTGAAACACTGCTTGCTTCTAGTCGGGATTGAAACACTGCTTGTTTCTAGTCGGGATTGAAACACTGCTTGCTTCTAGTCGGGATTGAAACACTGCTTGCTTCTAGTCGAGATTGAAACACTGCTTGCTTCTAGTCGGGATTGAAACACTGCTTGCTTCTAGTCGAGATTGAAACACTGCTTGCTTCTAGTCGGGATTGAAACACTGCTTCCTTCTAGTCGAGATTGAAACACTGCTTGCTTCTAGTCGAGATTGAAACACTGCTTGCTTCTAGTCGGGATTGAAACACTGCTTGCTTCTAGTCGGGATTGAAACACTGCTTGCTTCTAGTCGGGATTGAAACACTGCTTGTTTCTAGTCGGGATTGAAACACTGCTTGCTTCTAGTCGGGATTGAAACACTGCTTGCTTCTAGTCGGGATTGAAACACTGCTTGCTTCTAGTCGGGATTGAAACACTGCTTGCTTCTAGTCGGGATTGAAACACTGCTTGCTTCTAGTCGGGATTGAAACACTGCTTGTTTCTAGTCGGGATTGAAACACGACTGATATGTTAGCCGTCGGAGAGATTAACCCTAGGCTATCGGCGCAGGGATAAGGAAGGAGGAAAGTTTAACGTATATATAAGACAAGTAATTCTGGTTTATCCGCTTCATTTGTTATCAATCAAATGAAGCTTTCGGTTGGCCAATGAGCGGCTAGCTTTTCATATTTTTATAAAATTTTTCTTGTGTCAAATTTTTCATGTGCTTTTCTTCCTTCTATTTTTTTCTTTAATTTTAGGCTTCATAAATTGAAGTATAACTTGACGGACTACATTTTGACGGCAGTACAATTTGGTAGTAGGAGATGAATATGTACCTACATATCTAAGTATGTAGGTATTTTTTTTAAATTAACTACGTCTGGTACAAGGTCGAAATAGTAACGGAGAATTCGAGCATCAAACTCAGGACAGGAACATTTTTTTTAATCATATCACCCCGAGCAAGGCGGTAACGCCACTGAAGCGCAGGGGGCTACGTAGGAGTGAAAAGATTGGAAAAGAGAAAGCCGGAAACCACATCCTAAACAAGGAACAAGGGATGAGCCTCTTCACCTGTTCAATAGACGTGGGTGGAGTGTGAACCGGGCGATAGTTTAGTCTATCTACTCCAATAGAAAAAAAAAAGAAAAGAGTGAAAAGATTGGAAAAGAGAAAGCCGGAAACCACATCCTAAACAAGAAACAAAGGATGAGCTTCTTCACCTGTTCAATAGACGTGGGTGGAGTGTGAACCGGGCGATAGTTTAGTCTATCTACTCCAATTGAAAAAAAAAAGAAAAGAGTGAAAAGATTGGAAAAGAGAAAGCCGGAAACCACATCCTAAACAAGAAACAAAGGATGAGCTTCTTCATCTGTTCAATAGACGTGGATGGAGTGTGAACCGGGCGATAGTTTAGTCTATCTACTCCAAATGAAAAAAAAAAGGAAAGAGTGAAAAGATTGGAAAAGAGAAAGCCGGAAACCACATCCTAAACAAGGAACAAGGGATGAGCCTCTTCACCTGTTCAATAGACGTGGGTGGAGTGTGAACCGGGCGATAGTTTAGTCTATCTACTCCAATTGAAAAAAAAAAGAAAAGAGTGAAAAGATTGGAAAAGAGAAAGCCGGAAACCACATCCTAAACAAGGAACAAGGGATGAGCCTCTTCACCTGTTCAATAGACGTGGGTGGAGTGTGAACCGGGCGATAGCTTAGTCTATCTACTCCAATTGAAAAAAAAAAGAAAAGAGTGAAAAGATTGGAAAAGAGAAAGCCGGAAACCACATCCTAAACAAGGAACAAGGGATGAGCCTCTTCACCTGTTCAATAGACGTGGGTGGAGTGTGAACCGAGCGATAGTTTAGTCTATCTACTCCAAATGAAAAAAAAAAGGAAAGAGTGAAAAGATTGGAAAAGGGAAAGAAACCGGAAACCACATCCTAAACAAGAAACAAGGGATGAGCCTCTTCACCTGTTCAATAGACGTGGGTGGAGTGTGAACCGGGCGATAGTTTAGTCTATCTACTCCAAATGAAAAAAAAAAGGAAAGAGTGAAAAGATTGGAAAAGAGAAAGCCGGAAACCACATCCTAAACAAGGAACAAGGGATGAGCCTCTTCACCTGTTCAATAGACGTGGATGGAGTGTGAACCGGGCGATAGTTTAGTCTATCTACTCCAATTGAAAAAAAAAAGAAAAGAGTGAAAAGATTGGAAAAGAGAAAGCCGGAAACCACATCCTAAACAAGGAACAAGGGATGAGCCTCTTCACCTGTTCAATAGACGTGGGTGGAGTGTGAACCGGGCGATAGCTTAGTCTATCTACTCCAATTGAAAAAAAAAAGAAAAGAGTGAAAAGATTGGAAAAGAGAAAGCCGGAAACCACATCCTAAACAAGGAACAAGGGATGAGCCTCTTCACCTGTTCAATAGACGTGGGTGGAGGTGAACCGAGCGATAGTTTAGTCTATCTACTCCAAATGAAAAAAAAAAGGAAAGAGTGAAAAGATTGGAAAAGGGAAAGCCGGAAACCACATCCTAAACAAGAAACAAGGGATGAGCCTCTTCACCTGTTCAATAGACGTGGGTGGAGTGTGAACCGGGCGATAGTTTAGTCTATCTACTCCAAATGAAAAAAAAAAAAGGAAAGAGTGAAAAGATTGGAAAAGAGAAAGCCGGAAACCACATCCTAAACAAGGAACAAGGGATGAGCCTCTTCACCTGTTCAATAGACGTGGATGGAGTGTGAACCGGGCGATAGTTTAGTCTATCTACTCCAATTGAAAAATAAAAAGAAAAGAGTGAAAAGATTGGAAAAGAGAAAGCCGGAAACCACATCCTAAACAAGGAACAAGGGATGAGCCTCTTCACCTGTTCAATAGACGTGGGTGGAGTGTGAACCGAGCGATAGTTTAGTCTATCTACTCCAAATGAAAAAAAAAAGGAAAGAGTGAAAAGATTGGAAAAGGGAAAGCCGGAAACCACATCCTAAACAAGAAACAAGGGATGAGCCTCTTCACCTGTTCAATAGACGTGGGTGGAGTGTGAACCGAGCGATAGTTTAGTCTATCTACACCAATTGAAAAAAAAAAGAAAAGAGTGAAAAGAGAAAGCCGGAAACCACATCCTCAAGGTTGCTTCTTTGTAATCGTAGGGATTTAGATAGATAGATAGATAGATAGATAGATAGATAGATAGATAGATAGATAGATAGATATGACAGACTGATAGATAGATAGATAGATAGATAGATAGATAGATAGATATGAACAGACTGATAGATAGATAGATAGATAGATAGATAGATAGATAGATAGATATGAACAGACTGATAGATAGATAGATAGATAGATAGATAGATAGATAGATAGATAGATATGAACAGATGATAGATAGATAGATAGATAGATAGATAGATAGATAGATAGATAGATAGATAGATAGATAGATAGATAGATAGATATGATCAGACTGATAGATAGATAGATAGATAGATAGATAGATAGATAGATAGATAGATATGAACAGACTGATAGATAGATAGATAGATAGATAGATAGATAGATAGATAGATAGATAGATATGAACAGATAAATAGATAGATATGAATAGACTGATAGATAGATAGATAGATAGATAGATAGATAGATAGATAGATAGATAGATAGATAGATAGATAGATAGATATGCATGGATTGTGTATTTGAGCAGTAATATTCATCTTGTGATTCATTTTACTACATTTCAACTTTACGCCTTTTTAGTTTACTTTCCGACTTTTCAACTTTGATGTTGAATTTATGAACTTTTATAACTTTTTTCATTTTACAACTTTTCAACTTCTACATTGAATTTATTTATAGTGTCCACAATGCGAATTAAACTTACTACACAATATTAGTGAGTAGTCATATTGGCCCCTCTGGTCATAACTCCACGATGAAGGCTCTGGTTATATGTCTGTACGAAATTACCATCCACATATCATGAGAAAATTTTAAAAAAATAATTTCTCATAGCCGTAACGTAGCTGCCTTTGCCTTTTCTATTACTGTTTCCATGGTGACTGCGCGTTGTGGGGCAGTGGAACACTGCGTGGAACAAGAAATTGGGGTGCCGAGTTCGAATACCAGTTGAATTCCTTGCATTCACTTACGCACAAATACCATACAAAGATATTAATCCGTCTCTTCCCTCCAGTTATGGGTTAAATAATAATACAGATTAATATTAATATGAATATTAAGTGCGACAACGGATAGGGTCAAGTAAAAGCCCATGACTGTCTACATCCTGAAAGGACACGCATGTAAAGAAGGAAGTCACATACACTACCGGTACCCAATATTTTATTTTCGTAAGACAGTTGAAATATAATTCGGATTGCTTTCATTTCGGTGAAATTTTGATTGGAGAGAGAAGGAGAAATTAAAGCAAAGATCCATGTTTCGAATGGTTACTGAGTCTCAACTTCATCTCAGATCTCAAGTGGAACACATATATACGATCCGTTGCTAAAGATGTTGCAAAAGTGACCGCTATTTCTATTCGATACTCACTGGGTGATCAACACTTTTAGTGTAGTGCCATATATAAGCTACGCTTAGAAATCATTTTTGTCCACTTCGACTTGACGTAATGGTTAACAAGCTTGTCTTGCTAGATCATTTATGACTGAATCGTGAGTTCGATCCTCACTGAGTGTTGTATACTTTCGGCCTTGTACCACATCTAAGCTACGCCTAGGAAATCCCCATTATTGCTATGCATTAAGTTAAATAGACTTACATAGTTTAATTTATTTGAATATGCTATCTTACTCTTCCCTGGTATTTGAACAGATGTAGAGTTTTATCCGATGTTTCCAGTTTAGAATTGGGTTTCCGGTTCCTTCTAATATATTCTTCAAATATAATATAATACTTCTAACGTCTCCGTCTGAACTCCGAAATTTTATTTATTTATTTATTTATTTATTGTTAATTCTCAATAGAAGTTGATAACTTTGCCAATTGTCTGGTTCACTCTCCTCCCAGATTTTTTTTAACAAGAGTTTTTTTTTAATCATATCACCCCGAGCAAAGCGGTAACGCCACTGATGCGCAGGGGGCTACGTAAAAGTAAAAAGATTGGAAAAGAGAAAGCCGGAAACCACATCCTAAACAGGGAACAAGGGATGAGCCTCTTCACCTGTTCAATAGACGTGGGTGGAGTGTGAACCGGGCGATAGTTTAGTCTATCTATTCCAATTAGATGTTTATTCTTTGTTTCCTGTTTAGGACTGAGTTTACGGTTCGTTCTAATGTATTCTCTATCACTTCCAGCATACTCTTTCATCTTAGTGAAATTTTATTTACTATTTATTTATTTATTGTTAACTAGCAGTATAGCCATGCTTTGCTCGGGAGTAATGAAAGCTTTAAAACTAATTCATGGTCCTGGAGATCAGACTCAGCCTAAAGAATATTTGTGTGAAGTTTGGTGAGAATCGGATAAAAATTGTGGATTTGTATAAAGGACATACAGACAGATAAATAGACACACACACAAACATCTTGCCTTATATATATAATATCGATTTTCTGCACTATTGTAAGAACTGCAACCTTAAAACTTCTGAATATCGTTTCTTATGTCTTTGTCTATGAGTGTATCAAATTTGATTAAAATTTTCGATATTTATCAGGAGTACCTCGACACAAAACCTAGCTAAGAACACTCGCAGACGCTTATAGTACAACTGTGTAAATTTTCAAGAAAATCGGTTCAGCCGTTTCGGAGTTTATAGGTAACGGACACGCACACACACACACACAGACAAATTTCCATTTATAAATAATTGGCTTTAAAAAGAACAGACGTCATATTATTTAAACCCAAACCCGAGGAACCTTTCGGCCAACTTTTATCAAGGGTTCTCGTTGGCTTTAGTTTTAAGGGGAAGAAGGAAAAGGACAAGGCAAAATAAATTACTTACAATGCTGGAAGACGATGGAACTCGTTTAAAAATAAATTTATTGGAAAAAACACATAAAATGTAAGGGGGGTGTAAACATGTAATTCCACAAGAGTGTTTAAAAGTGAAAAAATGTTACACTCACAGACTCACCAGCAATTGTAAGAAGCGTAAAAACCGCTCTTTCTGTCTGCACAGGCTCGGCCGATGAATTTTCAAGCAAATTGTTTCCAAAATACGAAGATGGTGGGTAGACCGAGCACTGTGCAAGACAGTGAACCAGCTGTCCTCATATGCCGAGGCATACACTTGATTGTCCAAAAGATGTTGGCCAATAGCAGAATCCAGAACAGATTGTGTTGTTCTTATAGGTCTGAGAGAGCCACTGGAACGTATATTAGCGGGAACGTGTTGTGAAACCCGCGTCTCCAACCTCAGATCGGTACGTCCTATGTATGCCGCATCACAACAGCATTTAAACTGATAAACAATTGAACTTTTTCGAAAATAGGACAACCTATCTTTACTGAAGGAAGGAAACACAGGTCTAGTCTGAAAAACAACACGCAGCTGTACCGCAGGATAACAGGACGAAACACATGCCGAAACTCTGTCGGTTATAGTTTGACATCTTCTACCAAGCCAGGGTATTTTCAGATACAAGGGACAGCGGCTAGGTCCTTCAACCTTAGGTTCTTTATAACGTTTATAAATATAGATAGATTAGATTCTCAATAGCGGTTCAAAAATAAGTGATATAATGATTAAGTCATTTAAGAAGTGTGGTGTTAGTAGCGCAATGGATTGTACGGAGGATTAAATTCCCTTTGATCATGATATTGGATCCAATGATGAAATTTCCGATTAGAACATAAAATAAAGTGTTGCCGTCATATGAAAATGCTCAAAACTCACCTAACAACCTCGAGAGAGTTTAATATAATTTACACGCTCTTATGAGGGAAGAGTCGTTTTCCACACTGTAAATTCTATCTCACAGCCGCAAGGTTGCAAGCTATCGCTATTTCCAGATCAACTGTTCAAATAAGTGCCATTCGTTAGTTGCACTAGTTCTGTCCCTTACTGCTAGAACACATGCTACATCCACTTAGTCGAATCGCCCTCATTTCTCCCGAGTTCTAACGTTAAAAAAATGCCAAACAGACTGCTTTTCAAAGATCTGACTTCTCTGTGACTTATTCCCTGAACCTAACATAATGGCACAGCCACTCGTATCTACTAGGCGACTAGCTAATTATTTATATTTACTGAGCGAAACTTAGTTACAGTTTCTGGGAGAATGCGCGTTATCTAGAGTGACCAACAGTCTGAACAAGGCCAGCACGCTCAAACCCTCGGTCATAATTGATAGCTTGTGACTTTGTACTAGCAAAGGGGCTCGTCTACCCAATTTCACTCGCAAGGCTTGTGTCAGTCAGTCCATGGTTGGGATGGTTTTCAAGCACTTTCCAAAGGCAGCGCACACTGGGACAGCCTTCCCCAGACCGATAACATCAAGAAGCCACCTTCCTGACAAATCGACTATGGTAAGAATCGAACTCAAATCTTATGGTCAGAAAGTAAACGTTCTAACCACGTGCCTGAACACAACAATATTATTCTCTTCAACTCATCAACCTTTATCGATCTTCAAAATCTTTACCCTCGACAATTCATATCACACACCTCATACATCTTTAACATTTAACACCAAACCTGTATCTTGAGTGGTTCTCGGGTCTTGGATAAATCTAGTAGTAAATAAAATTCCGATTGAAAGGAAAAGCCTGGATATAATTGAACTAACATGAATACAAAAGTAACCGACAAATTTCTGTTTCTCGATCTTCCGTCACTTTTCAAACAATCATTTAAAACGGCGCATATTCAAGATCAGGAAGAATCGGGCACTTTCGATCTGAAATCAGCAGCATAAGTTGTTATCAACAAGTAACATTCCCGACACGAGCTTCCGGCATGTAGGGCGGGCTTACTTACAAGCCAGAAACTAGATTGGTAGCAAATACGCAGCAGAAAAATCACCGACCTCCTTCCTACGGCTGGCATTTCTTTAGGCTGATGCAACTGTGGGAGTTTGCATTGGTGCGGTCGGAAGTTGCTGCACTTTTGAAGCGAAGGAGGAGCAGAAAGAGTGGAGAGGTTGAAAATAAGTGAGGAAAGGAGAGATGAGATTCGTAACAGGAGGCAAAAAAAGAAAGAAAGAAAGAAAGAAAGCATTATATATATATTCATAGAGAGAGAGAAATTTGAACAGGCTTGAGATAGATTGATACATACATTTAGATAGATAGATAGATAGATAGATAGATAGATAGATAGATAGATAGATAGATAGAATGAGTATAATTTAGATAAACATTAGTAGAATTTAGACTGAAAGCTAACGATAGATAGATAGATAGATAGATAGATAGATAGATAGATAGATAGATAGATAGATAATTTACTAAGCGCCGCTTAGATGTGGCACAAGGCCGAATGTATGAGGTACCCAGTGAGTTCAATCCTCACTAGGTACTCAGTTGTAATATGTTCTAGCGAGACAAGCTTGCTAACCATTACAGCACGTCGGGGTACCATAGATTGATAAATTAATCTTGAGAGGGCTGATATATATATATATATATATATATATATATATATATATATATATATATATATATATATAATCAGTTAACCCTAATCAAAGAAATAATGTCACTAAGATGAAAGAGTATGCTGGAAGTGATAGAGAATACATTAGAACGAACCGTAAACTCAGTCCTAAACAGGAAACAAAGAATAATCATATAATGAACACGTTTTCTTTTCTTTTCTTTTTTTTTTTTTATTTTTGTTTTTCTTACATTATACGGATAAGAAGTTAATAGGTAGGTTTTCACTAAAAGTCGAAGTGGCCAGCACTAACACCGAATATTTCTTTTGAAAATCATTTTTAATTTTATTCTAAACAATGATAACATCTGCATATTTAACTACCTATTATCAGTCCAAGTCTGAAAATAGTAAATTCATTTCCCTATATTTACTTTCGTTCATATTATATGCCGATGGGCCGTATATGCAGAAAAATGCTATACGAGGATTTTGACCATGAATAAAGTATTAAACTAAAGTCTCCTTCAACCCTTTCAAAATAGTTCCTTGCTGGTAACGTGCACAAAGAGTAGCGTCACATATCCGTACTACAACCAGTTTGCCCTGACTGTTTCAGTTTGTCGAGACTTTTTGAAATTACAGCTGAGGGGGTATGTGGACACTTCACATTCACTGGCGTTGGGCAAGATGCAAATCTATCTTTCCCTTGCGCTTTTGTGATAACAGCATGCAGCTCATTTAAACCTAAAGGTGTCGTCACTGGCATGTCGGAAAAAGAAAAAAAAACAACCGAAAACTGCTACCTTGACAAAGTTCCTTTAGAATCTACAGTAATCTACGCCATATCAAAATACTGAAAACAGAAAAACAACTCGCAGAAAACGAGATCAAGCGATTCAAATTAGCATCCCTTTTACTCCACCGGAAGTTTTGATCGTAAAAAGTGAATAAAACTGAGAGGGATATATAAAGGAGGGAGTATATATATATATATATATATATATATATATATATATATGAAAAGAAATAGTGTTGTTCCAACGAGAGAAATTGGTATAGAATAAGAAAGTGTGAGAGGCCGTGAACGTTTTGTTTAAAGTGTATATTTAATGTTGTTGTTATTATACATGTTATGATACATTAAGTGTTCATAATGGTATTTGTGACGCTACACATGTTTCGAGTCTAAAGTTGACTCTCTTCAGGCGAATAAATTTGTGGCTTTACGTATCGAGTTCCTTTTTTCACAAATACCATTATGGACACTTAACGGCCTCTCACACTTTTTATTCTATATATATATATATATATATATATATATATATATATATATATATATCCAAGTGAATAAAGAACGAAGAAAATATTAACGTTCAAAACATTAATTTAAAACAGTGCCCAATATAGAAATAAAGCCATCATTATTAACGACCTGATGAGACATTGTTCTTTCGATGTCGAAACAAAATGTACACTTTTGTAGTAAATTGTAATTTGTACATGTTTTAAACTATAGTTTATAATCAATAAAAATAAAAAAAAATAAAAATATATATATATATATATATATATATATATATATATATATATATAGGAAAGAATATTAATAAAAAGTTTTGAATTTAAAAATGTACTTTTTTTGAACAGTATTTGTTTATTTTTATTATATTTTATATTTCAGACCGCCCTCGGTCCTTCATCAGAAACAACTGATTTTTAAATTTGAATTAGAAACGTATTTCACGATAGCGTTCGAATATTTTTTTTGTTTACATCACGTGGTGTGTTTTTTCACATGTGGCACGTCCGTAGAGAAAGTCTGTTTGTTTTAGATAAAAATTTCTTGGAATATCTGAAAAAAAATTTTTAGCTATTGAAATATTTGTAAAGATTCAACACACCTAAGTCCCTATTTAACCCTAGCTTGTGTGTATTTAATTGTGTGTATTTAATTAAGAGACACTACTGACTTTCTCAACAAGTTACAAAGCAGTAATTTAGTCCTAGGTGATAATATCATAGTAACGATGGATGTTACGTCTCTGTACACGAACATTCCACATATTGAAGGAGTAACAGCATGCCATGAGTTCCTTAAATACAAATTACCTAACAACCAAATCACAGATTTATGCCAATTAATAAATTTCATCTTAACACACAATAATTTTAAATTCAACAACAAACACTATTTACAGATTAGTGGCACAGCAATGGGCACGAAAATGGCACCTAGTTATGCCAATATCTTTATGCATATTTTAGAAAAAAAGATACTAGACAGTTCACAATACAAACCATCACATTATTTTAGATACATTGATGATATTTTCTTAATATGGACTCATGGATTAGAAAAATTAAAAAACTTCTTCACTTTCTGCAACAACTTCCACAATACAATCAAATTTACCATGGAGTACTCATACACATCCGTCCCTTTCTTAGACGTCATGGTAAAATTAAATAAACATACACTTTCCACCAGTCTATACAACAAACCCACAAACCAACATAAATTCCTACACTTTAACAGTTGCCATCCCCTCAAATTAAAAAATCTATCGTATACAGCTCATTTATTAGAATAAATCGCATTTGCTCAGACCATCCAGATTTTCTAAACAACATTAACAACCCAATAAAACAGTTTCTAAAATGTAAATATCCAATAAAAATAATAAAGGAAGCACTACATAAAACCATCCACATAGATCGTAGCACACTTCTCACATACAAAAAACGAAAAGATAATAACCGAATTTCCATGGTTTTTAACCATAATCAATATTCCTACACACTTATCAAAAATTTAAAAAATGATTACAGGAACCTCCAATCAAACAAAAACATCAAAGACATTTTCGATAAACCACCCATAAATGCAAAGAAACAAACACCCAACCTCTCAACTATCCTCACTTCTAACAAATATTTAAATAATACAAACCTATCAGGGAATTTAAAATGTGGGAAGCCTCGCTGTTTAATTTGTAAACATTTAATAACAGACAAAACATTCTCTGTACCCAACACCAAAATAAAATTACACCCACCAAACCTTACTTGTGACAGCAAAAACATAATCTACTTTCTCTTCTGCTCAATTTGCCCCAACAGTGGATATATCGGCGAATCCGGTAATAGCTTTAGATTTCGCTTCAATAATCACAAACTAAATATACGACAAAAAAATGTATACTCCCCAATTGCAGCCCATTTTAATCAACCTGATCATACTTTAGAAAATTGCAAATGTTTACTAATAGACTCCAATTTTAGTTCTACATACACACGCAGAAAGAAAGAAACATACTGGATTTTAAAATTAAATACACACAAGCTAGGGTTAAATAGGGACTTAGGTGTGTTGAATCTTTACAAATATTTCAATAGCTAAAAAATTTTTTTCAGATATTCCAAGAAATTTTTATCTAAAACAAACAGACTTTCTCTACGGACGTGCCGCATTGGTGTGAACAAACACACCACGTGATGTAAACAAAAAAAATATTCGAACGCTATCGTGAAATACGTTTCTAATTCAAATTTAAAAATCAGTTGTTTCTGATGAAGGACCGAGGGCGGTCTGAAATATAAAATATAATAAAAATAAACAAATACTGTTAAAAAAAAGTACATTTTTAAATTCAAAACTTTTTATTAATATTCTTTCCTATACATATTAAGACAGTATACGTGGATGATCATCACTATATATATATATATATATATATATAGAGAGAGAGAGAGAGAGAGAGAAAGAGAGAGATCGGAATCTGACATAATGAATAGAATAAGTAAAGACCAAGTAGGAGAAAAGTGTCTTTAATCTAACATATTTCACTTTAAGAAGCTCCCTCAGAGAATTATTAAAGATGAATGATTTAAAAATCCCAGAGACAGTACTTTGATTGTAGTATAGTTTCATTAGTCAGGTACGTGTTACGTGTGATAAAGCAATGGATGAATATTAAATGTAGAAGAAAAACTTGTATTTGTTTAAGTATGAGTGCCAACGTCTAATAAAAATATTAGATGTTTATTATGAATGTCTTAGTCTTTAATAAATCTCTGAAGAAGCTTGTTAAAGTGAAAAATGTTAGATTAAAGACACTTTTTTTCTACTTGTTCTTTATTTATTCTATTCATCTTGTCGGATTCCGATCCATATATTTAACTTATATATATATATATATATATATATATATATATATATATATATATATATATATATCCGAGTGAATAGGAAACGAAAAGAAGCTTTCTCTTCCTGTCCACACCACCTGATGAGACATTGTAGTTTCAATGTTGAAACAAATGTACGATTTGTGGTGGATATATATAAAAAAAACTTTCTAAATATATACTGTTAAATATAAGAGACAATGAATGTCTATTATGTTTAATCATGAGCCGTTCTAAACGTCGTATTTTTGCTTTAATTTCAGTTGAAAATAAAAACAAAAATTCCCCAACATTTGGATAATTTTTTATTAATTTGCTTCTAAGCTTTCGGCTCACATGAGCCATCTTCAGAGAGGTTATTTAGACGGTAATACAATAACATCCACCATCACCGACGATTTTATTTTGTGTTATGAGGTCAATTGTTTTTAATTTTTTTATAATATATAATGAGTTTAATTTGATTATTACTATCCACTGGTTTAACATTTCTACATATTATGTTTTTGAAAGATTTTCATCTTGTTTGTAATTATTATGTATTTAGTTACAATAGTATAAGTTAATAGTGTTATGTTTATTTTGATGTACACTATTATTATTAATATTATCATTATTGTTAGAGCTATTGTTAACTTTGTTGAGATACATTTTAATTTGTTGATCAATAACGGAGTTAGGAAATCCATTATTGACAAGTGTTTGCTTAATGTTGTGTAATTCTTTATAAAATATGGATTTGGAAGAAGATATCATTTGTGTACATTGAAGTAAGTTTTTTATAACAGCTAACTTATATCGTTGGGGGCATTCACTATTATAATTAAGAAGACACGAATATAGGTTAGTTGGTTCCCTATATAGAGAAGTAGTAAATCTATGTGTGCTAGAATCAATGAATACATCAAGGAATGGGATTTTGTTATTAATATTAAGTTCTAATGTAAATCTGAGGAGTGACTTTCAAATTTGTTTTTAAGATATGTAATTTGATCGATATTCTTAGCTAAAACAAAGATGTCATCTATGTATCTTACATATATAGAGGGTTTATTGTTATCATTATTTTATTTTCTAAATTTGCCAGATAATAATTAGAAAAGAGGAGACCTAAAGGAGATCCCATCGCAATACCATCTATTTGCGTATATATATTGTATAAGAGATCGTGAAAGGGTACTTGTGTGGTGCATGCTAATAATAGTTTTTTTTAATATAGTGTGTTTAATATTGATTGATGGGAGAATAGCATGATTGTATACATAACGGATAATGATGTCAATCGTTTCATGAACGGGA
Organism: Ascarosepion bandense; assembly: GCA_037127315.1. Taxonomy (NCBI): domain Eukaryota; kingdom Metazoa; phylum Mollusca; class Cephalopoda; order Sepiida; family Sepiidae; genus Ascarosepion; species Ascarosepion bandense. Next base: position 452,603 of record JBBBDQ010028786.1, read on the forward strand.
ACACAAGCGAATAAGTTTTGGACATCCAAAGATGCAATTATTTGATTCTTAGGTTTTACGGAATAGAGAATCTGTAAAAATTCGTCCGTGGAATGAATACTATATTTACCAGGAAGATAGGGAGTAATTAGTATGTTAAGTGTTTTGGAAAGGTTATATATTGGTGTGGGTATTTGAGAAATGATAGGTCGGAGGGGATGATCTTTTTTATGGATTTTTACATTTCCATAAAGGTAGCCAGGCTGATAGTCACCTATAATATTTTGAAGTTTATAGGATCCTATTTCAGCATTGTTTGCAGTAATAAGTTTATTAATATGTTTTTTTAAGTTGGGTGGTGGTATTACTAGTTAATTTTTTAAATTTATTGTGATCGTCCAGAATGGCCTGTAATTTGGAGTGATATTCCTGTCTGTTTAAAACAACAAATGTATTGGTTTTATCGGCACGACGGATAACAATATTTTTGTTACTTTTTAGATGTGTGGCTGCTTTTATGAGAGGCGTATTTATAATATCATTAGGATTTTTATGGTAACGGTGTTTGATTGATTCAGCTTTGAGTAAATCTTTTAAGCCTACATGTGTAGTAATATGGTTGTCTTGTTCGAGTTGAAGTATTTGTTAGTATAAAGCTTCAATTTCCATTTGTTTAAACATTGAATTAGGTTTCTGTGCGACATAAAAATTTGGTCCGGGATTAAGGAATTCTATTTCATCTGGAGTGAGTTGGTAATCCGACAGGTTAATGAAGTTGTCATTGATGTTTGGTAAAAGTATTTTCCTTTATATAATTTGTTTAGCTTTTCTTGGATGACTTGTTTATGGGATTCATGTTCCTTTTGTATTGTATAATAAATCCAATATTTCCTTGAATTTTTCACTTGTGGTAGAAGACTGTAAGATTCCTTTAATATGTACAATTTCAGTGTTGATTAGTTGTAATTCCTGTTTGGCTGTGTGCATTTGACGTTTTATGAGGTTCCATTGAAATTTCTTGGTGTTAGGATCATTTAATGCTGCGGTATCACGTAACTTAAATTTAGTGTATCGAGGCAGCAAATAATTTTCTAAACATATGCTGTTAAATATAAGAGACAATGAATGTCTATTATATTTAATCATGAGCCGTTCTAAACGTCGTATTTTTGCTTTAATTTCAGTTGAAAATAAAAACAAAAATTCTCCAATATTTGGATATTTTTTTATTAATTTGGTTCTAAGCTTTCGGCTCACATGAGCCATCTTCAGAGAGGTTATTTAGAAGGTAATACAGTAACATCCACCATCACCGACGATTTTATTTTGTGTTGAAATAAAACTCCGCTAGGCAACGGCAATAGTTACCAAAAATAACAAACGCAGTTCTCAATTTTGCAATGCGGTTCTATGACGTCACACCTACATATATCTATATACATATAACACATATATTCATAACTATATATACATGTTCTAAAATATAATTTAGAATATATACAAATAAAATGTAACCGTAAATTCTACTCCAACAGCTTCTTTTCTCGCGCTTCCCGCCTGTGGAACTCCCTTCCACAAGTCTGCTTTCCCAACAGTTACAATCTCCAGGTGTTTAAAGATAGGGTCAATAGACACCTCCTATCACACTAACTCCCAACTATTCTCAGAACACTCTCATCTACCCAACCCTCATTCTCGGTATCCTTACCCGCCTATCACCCACCCTCTGACATTTCCTATATTTAATCATCCTTTCTCCACTCTACGTAGCCCCCTGCGCAGTAGTGGCAGTGACATGCCTTGCTCGGGGTGAAACGCTTATAAAAAAAAAATATATATATATATATATATATATTCAAAATCATCCCTTGTTCCCTGTTTAGGATGTGGTTTTCGGTTTTCTCTTTCCCAATCTTTTACGTAGCCCCCTGCACATCAGTGGCGTTACCGCCTTGCTCGGGGTGACATGATTAAAAAAAAATGTCTATCTGCTTAAGTAATCGTAAAATTTTAAATGTATGTGCATGGAATATTTTGGATGGTAAAGTATATGTGTATGTTTGTGAAAAAAGCTCGTCTGTTTAGATGTATGTTGGACAGGAACGTTAGTTAATGCGAACAGAAGTAGAGAAGTTCACTTACTGTCCGGTTCACATTTTGTCTTTTAAACAGGAGCAAAGATTTATTACTTGCTTCCGGCCATTGTTGAAGAGAGAAGCGACGGATTCATACGTATCTCAAGGGTATTTTCGCGTAAGTGAATGCAACGAATTCAAATAGAATTCGATAGATAGATCTGAGAAGAATGAGATAGATAGATAGATAGATAGATAGATAGATAGATAGATAGATCTGAACAGAATGAGAGATAGATAGATAGATAGATAGATAGATAGATAGATAGATAGATCTCAACAGA
>JBBBDQ010028786.1:460000-517500 GCA_037127315.1 Ascarosepion bandense
GATTCGACAAGAGAGCGACTACCGGCGTATTTATATTTTGGAAATTGTCGGTGTCAGGAAAGCAGAAAATCGAAAGAGTGTTCCTCAAGTGAGAAGTCTTCTTCTTCTATGTGCCCTGTTCCTTCAGGACATAGGCGATCATGGTTCTCCACGTCTCCCTATCCCTTGTGGCTCTTAGTATGTTTGCTCCTGTTACTCCTGGCAACCCCCGTTCCGTCATCCACCTGATCAGGCCTTGCAAATATGTTATCCGCTGCCTTCCTCTGTCTCTTTTTCCTTCTATCTGGTCAGTCAGTATCAGGTTCTCCAAGCTCTCCTTCCTTATTGCCTGTCCCAGGAACTTCAGTTGTCTCTTCCTGATGCTCAGTATTAATTTCCTTTTTGTTGCCATTCTTTCCAACACCTCATCGTTGCTTGCATGCTCAGTCCACGATATCCGCAACATCCTTCTGTAGAGCCACATTTCCGCTGCTTCTAGTTTTGTCCTCATTTTCGATGATATTGTCCAGCATTCACTGCCATATTGAAGAACTGATATCACATAGCAATCCAGCACTCTTTTCTTTGTTTCTAGTGACATTTTCCTGTGTGTTAGTACTTTGCTCAGCTTCTGGAACGCGTCCTTTGCCATGCCAATTCGCCTTCGGATCTCTGTGTCGCATTTTCCATCTCCTGTTAGAACACTTCCTAAGTATTTTTTTGTACTTACTTGATTCTGGTATCCCCCCCCCCCCACTGTATTTGGCATTTGGGGTTGCACCGTTTGCTGGTGACCATGCATCCAGTTTTCTTAAAGTTTATTTGTAGCCCCTTTTTTGTCACTCTCCACCGCTACCTTCTGTAGGAGGTCTTGTAGTTTCCTTTCCATGTCTGCAAAAATAAACTACAGAGTGACCAAAAAAAAAAAGACGGGGAATTTTTAAGTGTGTATTGGCAGACATAAAACAGTGGCCTCACGAAGTGAACACTCTGTCATTTCAGTATGAATCAAGATGAGTTTCTAAGCAAATTATGGATGTCAGACGAGGCCCATTTTCATCTCACAGGTTACGTGAATAAACAGAACTATCGTTACTGGGCAGACACAAATCCTAATGAAGTTCATGAGCGCCCTCTACAAGCTAGAAAGGTGACAATATGGTGTGCTGTATCATTACAAGGGATCATCGGACCTTATTTTTTGAAAATGAACAGAGGATCTCATTCACTGCCACTGTCTCAACAGCAGATTTCAAGAATGCATTGGTACAGGAGGACGCCATCTACAGGACGTAATTTTTAAAAAATGAAAATCCCATCATTGTTTCTTAAATGACATGTTTTAAGGTTTCAATTCCTTTGAATAAAATATTTTTCTTCCATCACTCTTGGTTTTATTGAATTGTTAAAAAGTTCCAGTTTTTTTTTTTTTTGTTGTTTTGTTTTTTGTCACCTTATATTTGAATAGAACCTACGGTTGCATCTATTTAAAACAGCGAGACCTAATAACCAATCTAGTCGTAACGCTTAGATTCATGCGGTCTAGGTACAGAGGAGGGGAGCTCACAAGAACAACTGCTATAAAAATATTTATAGAAAAGACAAGGAGAAGGCGGTGGAAAAGTGACTGAATTCGCGATGTTAGGTGAAAACCGATAACATTAAAGACTCTTCTTTAGATTTTCTCGAATATTTAAAGATATATATCAGGATCTGATATGGCAGCAACATTCAATGCATGGTAGGCTTATAAATGTGCATCTTAAACAACTCATACAAAATTTATCGTAAATGATCAGGCCGGTAGAAATAAATATATAAATATACTGATTGATTAAAAAAACAGAATATCCACTCAAATAGGAGTATCGATTAAAAATAATGTTCAATTTCAATATGTCGGTTGTTAAAACCATTTCGTTAACCTTCGGGATTTTCCGTAACATTGAATGTTTACATTTGTTTACAATACGGTATATTTCAGAGCAGAGATGTTTATTTGCGTAGAATCGAAAATTGTGTTATATCGGCTTGATTTGACTTCGTTTAGACTGTCGTATAATTCATGGTCGAATGGTCTAAGACGCACCAGATCAATTGGTGGCTTCCCCTATGTTGATAGGGGTCAAAGATTCGAATCCTGCCGAATGACGCACATTTTCGTACAAAATATATCGTAAATAATCAGGCCGGTAGAAATAAATATACTGATTGATTAAAAAACAGAATATCTACACAAATACGAGTATCGATTAAAAATAAGGTTCAAACAAATAATTTCAATATGTGGGTTGTTAAAACCATTTCGTTAATCTTCGGGATTTTCCAGAATATATATATATATATATATATATATATATATATATATATATATATATATATATATATATATATATATATATATATATATGTTCGCTACTTCTAGGATGTGCGTGGTGGTCCAGTGGATATCGGCTCGGAACAAGAAATCGGAGAGCCGAGTTTGAATTCCAGTTGTATTCATTGCATTCACTTACGCGCAAATACCGTTGGGAAAGGTATTAATCCGTCTCTTCCTTCCAGTTATGGGTTAAATAACAGGACAGATTGGATTTTATAGCTTTGGCTGGCAACCAGTCTACCGCAGTAAGCAATGGCAACCTACTGCGGGATAATATTCTGCCCAGTCAGTCATGTCTCTTTCGAGACATGATCGCCCAAGCGTGTTTCAGGTATGGCACTTAACTGACTGACTGACTTTCTTCTACCTCTTTTGTTTTCAATATGCTCTGTGAGTGTCAAATTCTCTGAGCCCCCTTTCAGCATGATGTGCCCTAGTAATTTCAATTATTTATTTCTGGTTCTAGGTGTTAGTATCTTTTTTGTTTTCCATTTGGCCTATTTTGCCTAAAGTCGAGTGGCTACTAATAAGTCAGTCGTCACAGGGTAGAAGACATCAAAATCCGTCTCATCCAACAAATATCCTATCGGTGACCGATAAGATCTTCGTTGGATGAGACGGATTTGGTGGAAACATGGATTCGTTGTCTTTGCTGCCCGAGCGCGGACCAGGTTGTTAAAAGAATACAAAGTTGCTGGAAGAGAGAACTAGATTACAAAGTACTCTTTTGGGGGTTTGGCGGGACAGAGAATTAGAGTATTTGACCTTTTCACAAATTTCGGACATTATAAAAAGAAATTTGCACCCGAAAAAGAAGTTAATATAGTTTCAATAGCCGAACGAAACAATAATCCAATAGGTACAAAATATTTTAGAGTCTCTCAAATTTTGTGAGTTCGAAAAATTTAGCACTGGAGAATTTACCCTCGAGTTTGAGTTTGAATTTTTTTTAACGGCATATCAATCTCTTTTTTAATGCCAAAAAGGTAGGCTTTTAAGGTGTTTTTTTAATGTTCAGCTATAGTAAGAAGGTTGATTTAGTCAGATTTTGATAATTTTTTTCTTTTAGAAACTGAAAAGGCCTTGTAGTTTTCTATTCAAAAATGTATTGTTAGTAATAATTTTCTTTTTCCTTCAAAAATGTGTTATGGTAATATTTTTTCTTCAAAACTGTATTCTTAGTAATATTTTTCATTCAAAAATGTATATTTTTCTATAACAGTCTATTTTTATAGTTTCATAGTGTTTTGACCCGAGTTTGGAGGTTAACTATTTGCCCATAGCTGGGATTCTGACAGGTGCTACCACTCCGGGTCAGGGTGGACCTGGGAACAATAGCAATTAAGAGGTGGTTCCATGCTCCTCACAACCTCCCAATCAGAGGCCTTGTTGCCGGATGTAGTTTACCGTCATGCCCAGGACCAATTTACCATGGAAGATACAGTTGAGATTAATTGAAGGTATGTATAATTTTTCGGATAGACAAAAATTTTAGAACCGTTACGAGAATTTTTAATCTGCAAGTATAAAGAAAAATAGAAAGGGTCGTAAAATCAACATATGTAGTGAGCTTATTATTATTAGGGCATGTAAATTGATACACTAAATTTTTTTTTCTTTTTTTTTTCATAGAGGATTTAATTACACGATTATAAAGTTATTAGAGATTATGAGGTCAATTGTTTTAACTTTATTATTATACTAGCAGTATAGCCCGGCGTTGCTCGGCTGTAATGAAAGCTTTAAAACTAATTCTTTAGACGTTGGCACGAAAGACTAAAAAGCAATAGTTGTTTCCAGTTAAAGCGAAACCGTAGACTGAAAGAAAAATGAATGGATGTAACTCAAATTTTGATTTCCTGGTCTCGTAAACTGAATTTTGAAGGCTAAATAAGTCTTCTTAGTAAATGGTATCATGGCTGAGACTAAGAACTACAATTATACCTACTTAGAGCCAAACCCAAAGCAAAAACTAAAATAAAAGGGCTGAAAATATACAGACATACAGGCAGATAAACACACACACACAAACATCTTGCCTTTTATATTATTGATTTTCTGCACTATTGTAAGAACTGCAACCTTGAAACTTTTGGATATCGTTTCTTATGTCTTTGTCTATGAGTGTATCAAATTTGATTAAAATCGAACTACTCCTTCTATAACCCGATTTTTTCGATTATCGATTTTCGATATTTATCGGGGGTACCTCGACACAAGACCTAGCTAAGAACACTTGCAGACGCTTATAGCACAACTGTGTAAATTTTCAAGAAAATCGGTTCAGCCGTTTCGGAGTCTATAGGTAATGAAAACACAGAGACACACACTCTCATACACAGACAAAGTTCTATTTATAAGTTTAGATATGATAAGCTTAATTTGTTTATTATTATTAATTGGTTAAACCTTTCTACCTATTATGTTTTTAAGTGTTGTTTTATTTGTAATTATTATGCATTTCGTTACAATAGTATAAGTTAATAGTGTTATGTTTATTTTGACGGACACTATTATTAATATTATCAATTTTGTTAAAGGTATGATTAAATTTATTAAGATACATTTTAATTTGATGATCAATGACGGAATTAAGAAATCCCTTATAAACAAGTGTTTGTTTAATGTTATGTAATTCTTTATAGAATACAGTTATGGAAGAAGATATCATTTGTGTCCGTTGAATTAAGTTTTTTATAACGGCTAACTTATATCGTTGGAGGCATTCACTATTATAATTAAAAAGACACGAGTTAATGCTAATGCATTTCCTATGTAGAGAAGCAGTAAAATTACGTGTGCCGTATCAATAAATGCATAAAGGAATGGAATTTTATTATTAATATTAAGTTCTAATAAAGAATGACATAACGTAACATATATAAGGTTCAAGAGCCACTCAAGGGAGTGTGTTATTGTCAAAACTGCTATGGTGATTGTGATGTGATATAAGTGAAAGAGATGTTAGAAAGTGAATATTCTGAAGATAAGGTGGATGCGATACGAAAAGTAATAAACAGCTAAAAGAAACGGCGATATATATATATATATATATATATATATATATATATATATATATATATAAAATAAATTTTCAATATTCAAAATTGTTGAATGAACATTTCAACATGAAATCCCTAAGAGAGATTTCACGTCTCCTCAGCAACTCTTTTTAATTTTATTTTTATTCTCATTTTGGAATATGGACCGTTGCTGAGGAGACATGAAATCTCTCTTAGGGATTTCATGTTGAAATGTTCATTCAACAATTTTGAATATTGAAAATTTATTTTATTTTATATTAGCTCTGTAATTTTAATTACATTGAGCTCTCCTCCTGTATCATTTTTTTAATATTAAAATTTAATATTAATTTGGATCAGGTTTTTTGGGGATTTACCTTACTACTTTTCCGTTTGGATTAAAGTATTTCTATATATATATATATATATATATATATATATATATATATATTAATCATTTCACCCCAAGCAAGGCATTCCACTGCCACTATTGCGCTTGGGACGACATAGGGGAAGGTAAATAGGAAGAGTGGTTAGATATAGGAAATGTCAGAAGGGGGTGATAGATAGTTGGGTGGGTGGGAAGAGTGTTTGAAAGAATGGAAGTTAGTTTGTTAGGAGGTGTCTATTGACCTTACATTTAAACTCCTGGAGATTGTAGCCGTCGGGGAAGCAGTCATGTAGAAGGGAATTTCACAGTCAGGAAGTGCGAGAAAAGAAACTGTGGAGTAGAAGTTGCGGTTGCATTTTATCGGTTTCACTGTAAAAGGGTGGGATCTAGTTGCTAATCTAGTATCTCGTGCAAATTCGAACCTAGGGGGCACCAGTGATCTAAGTTCATCGGAGCAGAAGCCGTGAAAGTATTTATAGAAGAGACACAGGGAAGCCACGTCGCGCCGGTGAGAGAGAGACTGCAGGCGGTCTGCCAAGTCAGTATCGATCACATTACAGACCCTCCGCTGTACCTTGTCGAGAAGCCCAAGGATGGCAACAGTATTCAATGCAGGGGCGGATGGTAGATTTATAAATGTGCAGGATAGATTCAGACGGAAAAACTCCGGGCCCTGCACAGAGAACCGACTTTCATAGCAGCGGATTTAGCAATGGATTCGATATAGTCATTCCACTTGAGGTCCGCTGAAAGTGTGAGACCAAGGAGGCGTAGTTTTACTCTCTGGGAGGCAAGCCTGGTCCATGCTAATAGGAGGTAGGTGCGATTGTCTATGATGATTAATTGATAGTAGCTTCGTTTTAGAAGCATTAAAATTTATGAGCCATTTCTTACCCCAGCCCACTACGGATTGGAGGTCCTTTCCAAGCTCGGCTGCAAGGTTAGCTTTGTCGCCCACACCAGATTTTTGATCGAGGCGAGAATAAACTGTGGACAGAGAGAGAGAGAGAGAGAGAGAGAGAGAAAGAGAGAAAGAATAAATGAGAGAAATTTGGAAAGAAAGTAATGTAAATTATTATATATGCAAATATCTACAAGAGAAACGATGGTGAGCTTGCGCATGCGTAAAGCTCGTTTTAGTTCCCATGTATATATTTAGAAGTCTTTAGAAACGATCCGAAAGACGAGAAAAACACACCTGCAATTGGAACTGTGACATCAGGAATGTTGAACAGGACAAAGAAGAACAATAAAAACAAAATGAAAAGTTTGTAACTGGCCTGCCCTGGCACACATACAAAAATAGAAGCAGCTGAATGCTGCTTCCGGATAAAACGTCAGAAGGTGTAATTGAAAAAAGACGACCCACCAATACGGATTCTGGCTCCCGTGTACATTGTAGTCAGATCTGTTTCTGACAAATTGTATTTTCATTTTTTCATAATATAGTATAATCAGCAGGACGCTAGAAGAAAAAGTATTAGCTAGAAATGTAGAAAAGATCATATATCTAAGTATATATATATATATATATATATATATATATAGTCATCTGCAAACAGTTTTGTTTTGCTGTATCACACAGCTCATCAATATGGTTAGACACCCAATTGCTTCTAGGCAGGATTGAAACCCGACCGAATTGACATCAGTCGGCGATTCGAGCTCTGAGCTATGGGCGCTCGGTAGAGGAATGCGAACTTTTTAGCGATTTATATACAATGTATACACAGGCCAGTGGCCGAGAGTGTTCAAATTCATAACTGAATGAACGATGCGTAGATGCTATTTTTTAAAAATCTCCAGGGTGCTCAATCAGGGTGTGAGAGCGTAATTAGTCATCCGAAGACAAATCTGTTTCACTGTATCACACAGCTCATCAGTGCAGCTAGATATCCAATTGCTCCAGTATATATATATATATATATATATATATATATATATATATATATATATATATATTGTTTTTCATTCAAAATTAATATAGCTTACATTGCGACACGGAGATTTCTGTTTCGAAATTTTTACCTCGTCATCAGGCAATTTTAGATCATTGTTGTGAAAATGATATTCATTTGAATATATCATTTAAATATTTAATATATATTCAAATGAAAATCATTTTCGTCACAATGAACTAACATTGCCTGATGACGTGGTAAAAATCTCGAAACATAGAAATGTCGTAATGTAAACAATATTAATTTTTAATAAAAAAATACAAATTTAATTATATTATGCTCTACAATATTTCTTGTATCGAGCATTTTTTTAACAACTCGGAATTGTAAAACTGCTGGTTTTCTTCACTTGGATTCATATATATATATATCCAGTAATTCTGTTAGAAAAATGTGTGTCATTCAGCAGGATGCGAACCTGTGTGTGTGTGTGTGTGTGTGTGTGTGTGTGTGTGTGTGTGTGTGTGTGTGTGTGTGTGTGTGTGTGTTTACATATCGATGACTTCCTGCATTCATTGGCTGAAAAACCATACATAGTTTCGGGACTTTTTCCAAAACACCTTGGCTTTACAGACACCTACAGAAGGGACAACTAGCTCCACCCAAGTTAGTAATATGGAAAAACTAAAAGGACAGAAAAATGTCCAAAACCAATATATATATAATGTGTGTCTGTGTGTGGGTATGTGATAAAATATAGTTTCTTAAATATGCTATATATGCGGATGACTATATATATATATATATATATATAAACATATAAAAATATTTTGGCAAGTAGGTCTTTCACCGTAAATTGCTCGATATTGAGAAAAAGATAGAGAGCTGATAGGTTTAATGCTAAGAATTTGTCACTTTATCTGAGCAGGTTCATACCGACTTCGAAGTCGTTTAAATGCGTTATGCAATCAACAGGTGCATTTTTAAAAAAGGTTAATTCCTACACGGAATTAAAAAAAAATTAAACGAACTCTCATTAATAATGACTTTCCTAATTACATTTTTGATGAACAAATTAAACGAACTATTAGAAACATTTACATAAACCATAAAGAACATAACACTCATTGGTGCCAACGATTAGATCAAAATCAAAATAGACATGCCTAAATTATTAAATCAAATACCTTTCAGTAAAAATATGCTGCCTGAATACACACACACACACACACACACACACACACACACACATATATATATATATATATATATATATATATATATATATATATATATATACTTGCCCTGACGATCCGTAGTATGAAACCGCGGTAGGTTTTGGCTCACTCTAGATTTTTGTGTGTTTTTGCTCTACTATTGTATCTTTTCTTTCGTACTTTGTATTGAGCACTTTTTCTTGTGTTTGGTTCCGTTTGGGGTTTTTTCTTTACTGCGGAGTTTTAAATGTTTTGTTCTTGTTCTGCGGGTTTCTTTTTTTTCTCCCCATTTATCCGACGTCTTAGTACAACGGATTGTAACGGATTTAGGTTCTGTTTGTTAATGGTTTTTTCGGAGGTTTATTTTAGTATAAATTTACGGCCTACATACTTACAGAGTCTATGTAGTTATTATTATTATTATTATATATATATATATATATATATATATATATATATATATATATATATATATATATCCAAGTGAATAAGGAACGAAGAAAAAATTAACCACGTTCAAAACATTAATTTAAAACAGAGCTCATTATGTAAATAGAGCTATAATGAAATAGAATATTTATTATAAATTATTGTTTGGAACATGTACATATTATTATCTACTACAAAGTGTACATTTTGTTTCGACATTGAAAGGACAATGTCTCATCTGGTCCCACACACCTGATGAGACATTGTTCTTCTAATGTCGAATCAAAACGTACGCTTTGTAGTAGATAATTTGTACATGTTCTAAACTATATATATATATGTGTGTGTGTGTGTGTGTGTGTGTGTGTGTGTGTGTGTGTGTGTGTGTGTGTGTGTGTGTGTTTAATGCAAAGACTTTGTCACTTTAACTGAGCAGTGTCATGACGACTTCGAAGTTTCTTGAGGACACCGTTATGATGTCGTCACTCATAAGCGTGGCTTTTTTTCTGAAAAAATCAACAATCTTTGCGCAAAACATTATCACAACTCAACAATATATATATAATGTATGCAGTATTTTCGAAAGAATTAATTTATTCAGACCTATTAAACACTGATTAAAATAACTGGAATTCGAATCGGAGAGCCGAGTTCGAATTCCATTTGAATTCGTTGCATTCACATACGCGTAAATACCCTTGGGAAAGGTATTAATCCACCGCTTCTCCCTCCAGCTATGCGTTTAATAGCAGGACAGACTGGGTTTTGTAGTCTTGGTTGGCAACCAGTCTACTGCAGAAAGTAATGCCAACCTACTGCGGGATAATCTTCTGCCCTGTCAGTCATGTCTCTTTCGAAACATGATCGCCCAAGCGTGTATCACGTATGGCACTTAACTGACTGACTCAATAGACAAACGAAACCATAAATATGTGTGTGTGGAGGGGTTGTCTGTTTGTCTGTCAGTGTCTGTCTGTGTTGTTGTTGTAGCTGTGTGTTTGTGCAAGGATATACAATGATGAGGCAAGACATTTCAACCTTATATGAAATAAATCTACTACGCATGTCAAGGTTCGTCTCATATACAATATTTAGTTGAAATAGAGTATTTCTTTCTAATACATTGGATGCCGCACGTATAGCAGGGCAAAACCTTTCCGAATTTTCGCAGGATGCGGAGTGTGATGGCATGGGTGAAAGGAGGAAAACCCCACTAATCGTCAACAATGCGTTAAACATTTAACAATTGTTGATGCCTGAAGAGCACGGAGACCTTCCCGCCAAGTACAAGCGAAGAGAAGAGCTACTTTGGAACAAATTACGGATAGTTTTAATCAAGATGAAAGAATGCGTCACAACACTCAGTACATTGATCATAACAGTGCAATGTGTTACAGTACACTAGTCCAGAGTACTAATATTAACTGATATTCACTGCTAGAAATATCTTAAATGGTGACGGGAAGTAGATTTTGGATCGAAGGGAAAAATTCGCCTGGTTCAATGAATTTCATTTCTTAAATATATCAGACGGAATGGAACCGTGAGAACACAATGGAGGCGCTATAGTGGCGTGGCTAACGTTTTACTGCAAAACACTGGACCTTTTTATTCATTTATAAGAGACAACCTGTCACATCATTGTAACCCAGGTACGCCCCTTTACGACAACAGTCGTAAAGGGGCGTACCTAGGTTCTACTACAAAGCGTACTATTAGCAAGCTTATCTTTCAGCAAAAACAATGCAGCCTGCAACACCAGTTGTCTGGGAATCGCTCCAATGATTCTCTCTCATGGAGGTTAACATCAGCCATACTGATGGAAGGCAATATGTTTTCTTTCAGACGGGGTCCTGGTCATGACGGTAAACTGCATCCGACAGCAAGGCCTTTGAATTGGGAGGTTGTGAGGAGCATGGAATCACCTCTTAATTGCTATGTTCCCAGGTCCACTCTGACCCGGAGTGGTAGCACCTGTTAGGGTCCTAGCTATGGGCAAATATTTAACCCTCCAAACACTTTGAAAGTATAAAAACAGAGTTTTATGAAATACATACATAAAAATTTTTGAAGGAAAAATATAACCAAAAAAGCTTTTTTCATGAAAAATATTACCAAGAGAACATTTTTGAATTAAAAATATTACCAAAAATACGTTTTTGAAGGAAAAAAATGTTACCAACAAAAATACGTTTTTGAAGTAACTAATGCTTCGGCATTAAATGACCCCAAGGGGTTGATAAGCCGTAAAACAAAACAATTGAACAGGTGAAGAGGATCATCCCTTGTTCCCTGTTTAGGAAGTGGTTTCCGGTTTTCTCTTTTCCAATCTTGTTACTCTTACGTAGCCCCCTGCACATCGGTGGCGTTACCGCCTTACTCGGGGTAATACGATTAAAAAAAAATCAGACCAAACCAAACTTTCAGACGGTTGAAAGAGAGCAGTTTTGTTTTATTTTTGAAGCGTTAAATTTAATAAGTATTAACCTAGAAACTAAATCGGGTAAAATGTATTTCAGGGGCACATCAAGTATCAGTGGTTTATTAAACAAATAATGCTACTGTTTTTGTTCAGCAGTCAGTTAAGTGCCACACGTGAAACACGCTTGGGCGATCATGTTTTTTTCGAGACATGACTGACTGGGCAGAAGATTATCCTGCAGTAGGTTGTCATTACTTTCTGCGGTAGACTGGTTGCCGACCAAGGCTATAAAACCCAATCTGTCCTGCTATTTAACCCATGGAGGGAAGAAGACGGATTAATACCTTTCCCAAGGGTATTTGTGCGTAAGTGAATACAATGGATTCAACTGGAATTCGAACACGGCTCCCCGGTTTCTCGTTCCGAGCCGATATCCACTGTGCCACAACGCAAACATACTAAATCATCAGATACTAAATTCCTATTTAGTGTAATAGATGCGGTTGTTTAAGAAATGTGATGAGAAACTTTCAAAATAAATTGATTCAGCGCATTAGGTGCGTTTGAAAACAGATCTAAACTTATTTATAAATGGAACTTTATCCGTGTGTGTATCCGTTAACTATAGACTCCGAAACGGCTGAACCGATTTTCTTAAAAATTTACACAGTTGTACTATAAGAGTCTGCGGGTGCTCTTAGCTAGGTTTTGTGTCGAGGTACACCAGATAAATATCGAAAATAGATAATCGAAAAAATCGGGTTATAGAAGGAGTGGTTCGATTTTAATCAAATTTGATACACTCATAGACAAAGACATAAGAAACGATATCCAACAGTTTCAAGGTTGCAGTTCTTACAATAGTGCAGAAAATCAATAATATAAAAGGCAAGATGTTTGTGTGTGTGTCTGTTTATCTGCCTGTATGTCTGTATATTTTTAGCCCTTTTATTTTAGTTTTTGTTTCGGGTTTGGCTCTAAGTAGGTATAATTGTAGTTCTTAGTCTCAGTCATGATACCATTTACTCAGAGGACTTATTTAGTCTTCAAAATTCAATTTAGGACGAAAAAAGCTTATTTGATATCGATACCAGGAAATCAAAATTTGACTTACATCCATTCATTTTTCTTTCAGTCTACGGTTTCACTTCAACTGGAAACAACTATTGCTTTTTAGTCTTTCGTGCCAACGTCCAAAGAGTCTGAGCTCCAGGACCATGGATTAGTTTTAAAGCTTTCATTACAACCGAGCAACGCCGGACTATACTGCTAGTATTCTTATAAAGAACAGCATGACTTAAAGAAGGGAGTTCACATAAACAGAGGTCAGAAAAACGGAAAAAAAAATTTACAGTATTGATATTAGTGCATGTGTGTCAGGGCACCTCGGCATGGTGTAATGATTCGCAAGCTTGTCTCGCTAGAACCAGTTACAACTGAGTAGTGAGTTCGATCCTGACTGGGTGCCCCATACTTTCGGCCTTGTAACACATCTATATCACCTAGTGTATGTACGTCAGTCTGCGTCGTCGCTTAGTGAAATTAAGCAGTCGGCCTGCTCGGCTTTGAAAAGTCTCCCGGCAAAGACAAATCCCGAAGCAAAAAGTGAAAGCAAACATAAGTTCTTTATTTTTATACTGCTGATTGCCATGCCACCGAGCAGCCTTAAGCGAAGTCCATTGACAGACAAGAGGAGTAATCCTACAGTGGGAAGTCTGGTGGATTCCGGAAAAAGGAACCATACAAAATAATAAACAATAAACCAGATATTGAGATAGAAAAATAAATATATTAAACGTAAAGATACAAACTTGGACGCAGGTTAGTAATCCAGAAATACGGTTAGTAAGAAATATATATACAGGTCTCTGAAGTACAGCCGTAGTAGAATTAGTATGTCCACGTTGGAAGCTGACGTGTGCTATGTAGTAATCTTCTGTCTGAGTGGAGCTCAGAGCTACTATGAACTACTGACGCTGTATTCTCCGTGAAACCTCGGTATCTGACGGTATCTGTCGGACTCTTACGGTAACTGTCGATCTCTGACGGGAATTCATTATGGCAGGCGTATATTTATACTCAAGTCGAGTCCATTATCATGTAAAAAAGGGGAGACCCCACAACAGGAAGTAAGCAGACGTTAGAATTTTCACGGTGTATTTAACGAGTAAACAAATAATAGACATAATATTAACTAATTTTAACACGTGGAAATTTCACGGTTTCGCTATTTTAATATTCTGGTGAATTTTAATTCTTAAGTTAATGATTATATCAGTTCATGGTGAGTTCTACGGCAATAAAATATCCGTAGAAATTTCCCTATCGCATCATCTAATATTTGAGCTTAACAACTTTAATAAAATATTGCAATAACAATCATAAATATGAACGCCGGTTGTTACTTTTAGAAATGGATAGAAATAAAAAGATTTGAATTTGACAACTTTTTCACTGAAATACCTGTTAAACACTTTTATCGTCCCTTCTTTCTTTCTTTCTTTTTCTCTCTAAAACCAAGTAGTGTCTTTTCCCTTCCTTCCACGAGATCAAATCGGAATAGTTCATTATTTATGATGTACTGACAGGAAAGGTTAAACCCTTCTATGTTCTCTTTTTTCTTTTTCTTTTTCCTTTCTTTCTTTCTTTCTTTTTTTCTTTCTTTCTTTCTTTCTTTCTTTCTTTCTTTCTTTCACTGAATCCAACTAGTGTCTTTTCTTTCCTTCCCCGAGACCAAAACGGAATAGTTCATTATTTATGATGTACTAACAGGAAAGGTTAAACCCTTCTATGTTCCCTTTTTTCTTTTTTCTTTTTTTTCTTTTTTTTTCTTTCTTTCTTTCTTTCCTTTCTTTCTTTCTTTCTTTCTTTCTTTCTTTCTTTCTTTCTTTCTTTAACTGAATCCAAGTAGTGTCTTTTCTTTCCTTCCGCTAGACCAAAACGGAATAGTTCATTATTTATGAGGTACTGACAGGAAAGGTTAAACCCTTCTATGTTCCCTTTTTTCTTTTTTCTTTTTTTTTCTTTCTTTCTTTCTTTCTTTCCTTTCTTTCTTTCTTTCTTTCTTTCTTTCTTTCTTTCTTTCTTTCTTTCTTTCTTTCTTTAACTGAATCCAAGTAGTGTCTTTTCTTTCCTTCCGCTAGACCAAAACGGAATAGTTCATTATTTATGAGGTACTGACAGGAAAGGTTAAACCCTTCTATGTTCCCTTTTTTCTTTTTTCTTTTTTTCTTTTTTTCTTTCTTTCTTTCTTTCTTTCTTTCTTTCTTTCTTTCTTTCTTTCTTTCTTTCTTTCTTTAACTGAATCCAAGTAGTGTCTTTTCTTTCCTTCCGCTAGACCAAAACGGAATAGTTCATTATTTATGATGTACTAACAGGAAAGGTTAAACCCTTCTATGTTCCCTTTTTTCTTTTTCTTTTTTTCTTTCTTTCTTTCTTTCTTTCTTTCTTTCTTTCTTTCACTGAATCCAACTAGTGTCTTTTTCCTTCCTTCCGCGAGACCAAAACGGAATAGTTCATTATTTATGAGGTACTGACAGGAGACGTTAAACCCTTCTATGTTCCTTTCTTTCTTTCTTTCTTCCTTTCTTTCTTTCTTTCTTTCACTGAATCCAACTAGTGTCTTTTTCCTTCCTTCCGCGAGACCAAAACGGAATAGTTCATTATTTATGAGGTACTGACAGGAGACGTTAAACCCTTCTATGTTCCTTTCTTTCTTTCTTTCTTTCTTTCTTTCTTCCTTCCTTTCTTTCTTTCTTTCTTTCTTTCTTTTTCTCACTGAAACCTAGTAGTGTCTTTTCTTCTCTTTCTAAGGGATCATAACGGAATAGTCCATTATTTGAGGTATTGGCAGAGCGTAACGGTTGTGTGAACTAACGGTGGGTGGAGGCAAACACAATTATAATAGGATAATTTTAAAAATTTGTTTTTTCCCCTAATCTTAAATTCAAGGAATGTTTACATTTACCTTTGAAGTTCTTTTTTATTGCATCACCTCCCCCGATGTAATTACAACATGAAGGCTGAAGTTACCAATGCTAAGCACTTTTGTTGTTGGTTGTTGCTGTTTTTGAATTTTCTCAAGTGGTGTGATTTCTATTCGACATAATTTCTTTGTTAGTGATTTTGTAGCTCTAGTTCACAAGCTTCAAATAAATATGATCCTCGCTAAGACCTACAGGCTTCATTCGATCGAAACCACCTTTAAGCATCGATCAGAGAAAGCCGTTGTATAGACAGTTTAGATATTTCTGCTTCATCTTATATAAAATTAGGAATATATTGTCACTAACACTACTAATTGAAATAAAGCAAGTAAATTTAATATTAAACAATATTAATAAAACTAAGTAATATTTGTCTATATTTCTGAGAGGAGGTATTGTAAGTCTTTACATTATTTACATTGTTCAAACTTTATTTATTCCGAAAATTCATACACTGATGTTCTCAAAGCGTTGGTTAGATCCAGTGACTTGATTCAAAGTGTTGTGAGTTCAATATCTGGCTACAGCAATGGCGAACAAAAACCTTAGATAGTTGAAGTAAAGGGAGATAACTAAGATATCCAGAAGTACCTTAATTCATGGAACGGCCGAACCATCGTGAATATGGCAATAAAGATGAGGACAACAGTCTGAACAATTTAAATAATGTAAACAAGTAAATAATAGTTTACGATGTAAATTTAAGATATTATTATTGCGAATACTATTTGTCTAAAATTAAAATGAAAGGAATAACTTAATCCTTAATAAAGAGTGATAATGTTTCATCTCATAATCTCATATAAACACCAAAATCACTTGTTTTGCTTGGTTTTTAGGATCTGACCTGAGGAATTTTACAAATTTACTAGGACACAGTCGACTTTAGATATTTATCGATACATCTGCACAATTCCATCGACACGTAACCACCCACCCAACATGTGAGTTTACCAATTTGCGGTTCCGAGATTATAAAGGTATTTTTTGACTGACGGACTGACAGGCGTTAAAGTCGAAAATCGTATTAGTGGACTACCCGAATAATGGCCGCCTTTGTGGGGAAAATAGAAGTAGTTGGGGTTGGTGAAACCTGCTAACAGTGGAAACTCTGCCATTGATAATGAACCTTTTAGAAATCTTTTTTTTTTTTTTTTTTTACACTTCGGCTATGTTCAGTTTTCGTATCAAACAATGTTTGTTTAATTTAACACGAACACGTCTCTCGTTTCCTGACCAATATGGCAGATTGACTGACGGGATTGTTACGAATTGGAATTTTTCAGTCGAAATTGTCTAGAATTCCGATTTGTTTGTTTTGAAATGGTGCTCAGTCGAAGAAGAGGTGAAGATTTAGATTCCAATGGCATCTTGGGTAAAATAAGAAGAAAATAGAGAATTGGGCCATTTGGAAATGCCAAAGAGAGTATCTGCTAGGCGGATAATTAATGAGAGTGGGATCGATTTTACACACTAAGTCGAATGACATGCCGAATATTATACGTAAAAAGAACGAGATAGAATTTTCCACTGATTCATGTTCTACGGCTTATCAAGTCTTTGCACGTTATTTAAAACCAGAAAATATTTTTAAATTGTAAGATTTTTTTAAGATAATTATGATTTAGTGATACAAATTAATTTATAGAGGTGTGTTCATAGTTTTCCGAAAGGTATTTACGCGTTAAGTTAAGTGTCATACGTGATACACGCTTAGGTGATCATGTCTCGAAACGGACATGACTGACTGGGCAAAAGATCTTCCCGCAGTAGATTGCCATTACTTTCTTCGGTAGACTGGTTACCAACTTAGGTTATAGAACCCAACTATCTTGCTATTTAACCCATAGCTGGAGGAAGAAGCAACGGATTCATACATTTGCTAAGGGTATTTGCGCGTAAGTGAATGCAACGAATACCAACTAAAATTCGAAATCGACTCTCTGATTTCTCGTTTCTGTGCATACCATCTTGGATACGAAGATATCTGTGTGTGTGCGTATGTACGTGTGTGTGTGTATGTGTGTGTGTGTGTGTGTGTGTGTGTGTGTGTGTGTGTGTGTGTGTGTGTGGATGTACATATGTAAACAGTGTATTGGTTCTTCTTCTTCTGTGTGCAGTGTGCCTTCAGGATGTTAGGACGACCATGGCTTTACAAAATTTCATATCGTTTGTAGCTCTTAATAAATTGTGTCTTTTTGTTTTCTCTCCTAAACCTTGTGCCGCCATTACATTTACTCAAAATTAGGTTGTAAGGTAGCTTATGTCCCGCTTACTTTCAATATGTCCTGTGCGTATCAAATTTACAAGTCCACTTTCCTCTTTATGTGTTCCAGAAATTTTAACTGTTTCTTCCTGATGTTCAGTCCTTTTTGTTTCTATTTTCTCTAAATCTTCGTTGTTGTTCACATATTTTGTCCATTTTATTCTCAGCATCTTTCTGTAGAACCACATTTCTGTTACTTCAAAGGCATACAGCCACAGCAACTTGAAAGAACAGATTCTGGATGATCACCGAAGTTAAGCAACCTCAAGCCTGGTCAGTACCTAGATGGGTGACAGCTTGGGAATACCGGTTGCTGTAAGTTTGGATATCGATAAGGGCTCGGAATTGTTAATTGGCGAGCCGAGTTCAAATTTCACTTGGGTTCGTCGTATTCACATACGTGAAAATATCCGTGAGAAAGGCGTGAATCCACCTCTTCTCCTCTGGTTTAATTAGTGAAACTTGTATAACTAAATCATTATCATCTAAAAAGTAAAATAAATTTAACAAATTCAATATATTTTCAAGCTTTTTTACTCAACCTACGAAGGGTTGATAAACTGTAAAAAACAAAAATAAGTCAAACTGTTGCTACAAGTCTATTTTTCATCTGTGAGATTGTTCAGCATTCAGTGCCATATATGCGGAACGATATTTCATAACGGTTCTTTTATTTGCTTCCAACAGTTTCTTTTTCTTAATACTTTGCTTAGGTTTTGGAAGGTTCTTAGCTATACGAAGTTTTTTTTTCGAATATCAGCATTGCACTATTCCAGATATTTAAATTGTTGTACTTATTTAATTTTGGTATCTCCAATTTCTCAAGCACGCTGGGTAGGTCATACATTGTTTTCCTTTGCTCCTCTTGCCTTCAATTTCTCATGTGAGCATCAAACTTTACAAGCCTTCTTTCCGCTTTATATACTCTATAAATTTTCTCCCCCCCCCTCTCTCTCTCTCTCTGATGTTAAGTATAAGTTGTTCTTTACATTTTCTCTCATCAATACTTACATGTTTGGGATATGGTATTCTCAGCATCTTTCTGTAGAACCACATTTCAATTGCTTCAAGTTTCTTTATCTGTGGGGATTGTCTAGCATTCCATGCCATATAGGTGGAATGATATTACATAAGAATTCTGGACTTTTGTACACTTTTCTTTGTTTCTAACGAATTTTTTTCTGTTTCTTAGATCAGTCAGTCAGTTAAGTGCCATACGTGATACACGCTTGGGCGATCATGTCTCGAAAGAGACATGACTGACTGGGCAGAAGATTATCCCACATTAGGTTGCCATTGCTTTCTGCGGCAGACTGGTTGCCGACCAAGGCTATAGAACCCAATCTGTCCTGTTATTTAACCCATAACTGGAAGGAATAGACGGATTAATACCTTTTCCAAGACTATTTGCGCGTAAGTGAATGCAATGAATTCGGCTGAAATTCGAACTCCCCCCCCCCCGATTTCTCGTTCCGAGCCGATGTCCAATGCTCTACAACGCACATACTTTGCTTAGTTTTTGGAAGATATATTTAGCTTGTCTGCATGCAGTGCATCATTGATGTTTTTCGTATTGGATATCCTACGTGTCACGTACGTTGTTTTTTTGGTTTTTGGGGGTTTTTTTTTCGATTTAATGCTGACCTTTTTTCATCTGATGGGTGTCAACCAAAGTAGCATACAGGAGAAAAAAATATGAAAAGGCAAATATTTATTTATTAGTTATAATCTCAAAATTTTGTCCCGCCAAAAGATTTATTGTTAATTCTTGTTTTTTTTGTTTTTTTTGTTTTTTTGTTTTTTTGTCTGTCCTCGTCATCCTTTGTGTTTATCGAATGATTAATTCCATAAAGAGATTCGCATTGTTCACGTATTTAATGTCCTGCTAGATTTTTGACTTCACTCGATTTCATGCGGGCAATGTTTCAAGGGTTTTCTATTAGTTGTATGCGTTAGCATTTTCTGGTTGACCTGTTCTCAAGACGATCGCCGAAATATAAACAATTACATCAATAGATACAAGGACATGGCTACCTGAATCGGCTGCGACATGGTAAATATGGCTGAAGACAAGTTATTTCATGTAAATCAGCTTTTATTATGTGTTCGTCACGCGTTTTTGATGACAAGAGTTAGACTCTATTGTTTCCTTTACCAAAAATATTACAGTTTTTTTTCTACTATAGTTAACTATTTTTATGCCACATTGCTTAAGGACTTATACGATAATGGCTCTCCTCGTTTTTTCTTAATTACATGTGAATTGCTATGACTTCTTGTGAATAATAGTAGAGTGGTTTCTCGTTAACTTTACTACTATTGAGCGGCCTTGTCGGTGATAAATAGGGGGGGGGGGTTACAGTGAAAGAAAATACTGGAGTGTTACATCGGGTAACAGAATTATGTGAAATAATACAAAACAACGTAATAGTATAAAAGTAGGTGTATTGACAGGAAAAAAGAATTATTTACAAGAGGTGAGGATTAGTAGAATACAGAACAAGGTAATTAGTATACAGTATCGTCGTAGAGACGTGATAGATTGACTAGTAGAACACTTCCGGTGCAATACCGGAAATACCCGACGGACTCGCTCACTCGACTTCCTTACTCGACTGCCTTCCTCGAGGTATAATCACTACTATTTTATATAGTGATTCGAATAGTCCATTTTCGTGGAAAGGTGGAAAGCGCCCCAACATGGAGACAGGGGGTATTTAAGAAAGGATAAAAGGGATTCAAGAAGAAAAAAGATAGCAATGCTTAATTTCACATGGCTGGAACCCCAGAGGAAAAAAAGCTCGTCAGAGCAGTTGCCATGAAAATATTTGTAGAAAAAACAGAGGGAAGCCATGTCACGTCGGTGAGAACGTGACTGAAGTCAAGATGCCAGGTCAGGACCGATTATATTGCAGACCCTTCTTTGGATTTTGTCGAATACTTCTAGATGAACAGTAGTGGAATCCGACCAGATATGCCAACAGTACTCAATGTACGGATAAATGGTAGCTTTATAAATGTGCAAGATGGATGCAGAGGAGCAAAACATTCTGGCCTGACACAGAGACCCAACATTCCAAGTAATAGATGCAGTTATAGATCCGATATATTCGTTTCACGCTAGGTCGATTGAAAAAGTTAGCTAGTATCGTAGCAGATGTTCAAGCGAACGACATTCTTTGGCTTCAACTGTTCAGACCTTCACAGCTTCCTCATAAATAATCTATATAAATAAAAATGTACTTGACCGTTTGTTACTATCCGCTAATCTAGAAAACGGCTGCTCCAATTGTTTTGAAATTTTACTATAGCATTTTAATCGAATACGAGCGTGTTTTTTATATACCTTATATTAAAAAATATTACAATATTAAAAATACATATTTTGCAAATATAATAGAGCCGATGAGAGCCGAATCAAAAAACTTTCGTTTTCAATACAGACGCGTTTACAAACAACTTTGTTGTTTCATAGAAAACATAGGAAAACTGCACATTTAAGGTAAACTAAGCCTTTTATTATTATTATTATTTCTATTTTGGTGGGCGTAAACGACAGAAATCCCTTCCTTTAAAAAAAAGTTTTCTATTCATTTTTTTTTCAACGAACTATTATCGATATCCTATTTATTTTGTTAGTTTAATAAATAAATTTCTTTTCATTTAACCAAACTGAGCAACGCGTTGCCGGGTACAGCTAGTAAATTAATAAAATTTACTTAAACAGATGGAATTTTGATTTTCATGTTATGCGATTTTAATTTTATATTCTTCTTCTTCTTCTTCTTCTTCTTCTTCTTCTTCTTCTTCTTCTTCTTCTATGTGCCTTGTCATTTCAGGACGTAGGCGATCATGGCCTTACGCATTTCCCTATCTCTGGTGGCTCTTAGCACGCTTTCTTCTGTTACACCACGCAACCCCCGTTCTGTCATACATCTGCTCAGGCCTTTCAAATATGTAATCCTTTGCTTTCCTCTGTCTTTTTTCCTCTCTATCTCGCCTTTTAGTATCAGTTTCTCCAAGCCCTTCTCCCTCTGTGCATGTCCCAGAAACTTCAGTTGTCTCTTCCTGGTGCTCGATATTAATTGCCTTTTCGTTTCCATCCTTTTCAAAACTTCATCATTGTTCACATACTCGGTCCATCATATCCGCAGCATCCTTCTGTAGAACCACATTTCACTTGCTTGAAGTTTTTCCTTCATCTTTGATGATATTGTCCAGCATTCACTGACATATTGAAGAACTGACAACACAAAGCATTCCAATACATTCTTCTTTGTTTCTAATGAAAGTTTCTTGTCTCTTAATACTTTACTCAGTTTCTGGAACGCGTCATTCGCCATGCCAATTCGCCTACGGAACTCCGTGTCGTACTTTTCGTCTTCTGTTAGAACACTTCCCAGGTATTTAAATTTTTTGTACCTGCTTGATTTTAGTATCCCTCACCTGTATTTGGCATTTATGGGCATATACCGCCCATAAATACCTCCCACATCAAGGTAATGTTATGATAAGATATTAGTGGCAATGGTGCTTTCATCAAGCTAATGTCTTACTATTATGCGAGAGGTAATTCTACCGCACTCTGGATATTTTTGTTTATTTTTTTTTTCTGTTTTTCGTTTGTTTTTTTGTTTTTTTGTTTTGTTTTTTGTTGTTGTTGTTGTATGAATTGTGCAAAAAGTGTATTGTTGTTAATTTTTTGACTACAAAAATGTATTTTTTTTTCTGTTTTTCGTTTGTTTTTTTTTGTTTTTTGTTTTTTTTTTTGTTGTTGTTGTATGAATTGTGCAAAAAGTGTATTGTTGTTAATTTTTTTACTACAAAAATGTATTTTTTTTTCTGTTTTTCGTTTGTTTGTTTTTTGTTTTTTTTTTGTTTTTTTTTGTTGTTGTTGTATGAATTGTGCAAAAAGTGTATTGTTGTTAATTTTTTTTACTACAAAAATGTATTTTTTTTTCTGTTTTTCGTTTGTTTTTTTTTCTTTTTTTGTTTTTTGTTTTTTTGTTGTTGTTGTATGAATTGTGCAAAAAGTGTATTGTTGTTAATTTTTTTTTACTACAAAAATGTATTTTTTTTTCTGTTTTTCGTTTGTTTGTTTTTTGTTTTTTGTTTTTTTTTGTTGTTGTTGTATGAATTGTGCAAAAAGTGTATTGTTGTTAATTTATTTACTAAAAAAATGTATTTTTTTTTCTGTTTTTCGTTTGTTTTTTTTTCTTTTTTGTTTTTTGTTTTTTTGTTGTTGTTGTTGTATGAATTGTGCAAAAAGTGTATTGTTGTTAATTTTTTTACTACAAAAATGTATTTTTTTTCTGTTTTCGTTTGTTTGTTTTTTGCTTTTTGTTTTGTTTTTTTTTGTTGTTGTTGTATGAATTGTGCAAAAAGTGTATTGTTGTTAATTTTTTTACTACAAAAATGTATTTTTATTCATAGTAATTTTACTCCAGTTTGGAGATTAACTATTAGCCCATAATTTGGACCCTAACATGGGCTAACCCTGCCGATTCAGGGTAGACCTGGGAACAACAGCAATTAAGAGGTTGTCCACGTTCTTCAAACTCTCTCGATTAGAGGTTTGCTGCCGGATGTAGTTTATCGTCATACCCAGAACGCAATCAATAAAAATATTTTTTCTCTGCACTATATCTCCACCTATTGATGAATAATTGATCACTGACAAAAATGAAATAAATAAATAACACCCCCCTTGAAACCTGGCGCAGCTGTCCACAAAAACCAGTTCTTGATCTTAGCATGGCGACCTACTTCGGCACAAATCTTATTAGTCGATTTGCTCGTGTGCACACTGATAACAAAATGTACTTATAAGAAAATTTTCTACCTACCATTAGTATGAATGACGCTAGTCTCCTAGAGAGCAACATACTACGCCTCCTTGGCATCACTCAGTTAACCGGCCTGAAGTGGAACGACTACATAGAGTCTACCGCGAGGTTGTAAAAAATAGCAGATTGGGAAACTGGCGCGGGATATCCTTCTCTCAATGAGAGTGAATGGGCCTCTCTTAAGCCGTGGTAGGCAACCCATCAAGTGATGGTGTCACGATAAAAACACCCTTGGTAGCTCTAGCGAAGCATTAAGTATTCAGCTACTGATAAGATTTTTAATCTCGGCCGAGGCCGCAGAATGATGATGATGACATAGAGTCCATAGATGCATCTACTACTACGAAGATTGTGTCACTGTGTCGGGACAGAAAGTTCATCTCGTCAGAAACCATCTTGCACATTTGTAACCCTATTTCCACATGAAAAAGAATACTTCTTGGTTTAATACAACGGAGCGAAGGAAACTATTATTGGTGGTATTGTTGATTTTGAAGTTTATTGTAATTCGCGATATGAGCTTTACTTAGAAATATTTGATACTATGTACTTGTAAAATCCGAAAGGTGGAGAAATTGGCCGGAAATTGGGAAAAAAGAAAAAATTATATTTTTCCCATTGTATTCAGAAACTAATTTTTGCCCGGTAAAAGTGGAAGACAAAGATAGTCAAAACAAGGCTGTCAGGACATTTGATGAGGTTAAGGTAAGGTCAGATCCTTACTTCCCACATTTGCTGGGAAAAGATTTGAAAATTTGAAAACCTAAAATGATGTAATTAAGAAGAAGAGGACGAAAAGAAAATTACGTCAGATGAGGTGTTGATATTTCATTGGTTGAACCAAGGGGATGATATAACTCCACCTTGAAATGTGTAGGTGGAAAGAAATCTCATTGGTCAAAGATCTGATTTGCATAAGGATACCCCGGGTCTCGCAGCATCCCCCCAAGAAAATTAGGGACAGGTATAAAAATCGAGACCCCAGTGAGAAAAATCAGTTTTCAAACGCATCTACTACTAGGAAGATTGCGTCACTGTGTCGGGACAGAAAGTTCTTCTCGTCAGAAACCATCTTGCACATTTATAAATCTATCATTCCTCCGTGCATTTAATACTGTTACCATATCTGGTCAGGTGCTCCTGCTATTTATCTTCAGGCTCTGGATAAAATCCAAAGGAGAATCTGCAATATAATCGATCCTTATTTGGCAGCCCGCCTTCAGTTGCTTTCTCATCGACGTGGTGTGGCTTCCTTCTGTCTTTTCTACAAATATTTTCATGACAGCTGCTCTGACGAGTTTCTTTCCCTGGTGCCCCGACCACATGAATTTAAGCGTGTTACTAGATTGACATCAAGGTCGAAATAGCTAAATATAACCCACTCTTCTACTTTGACAGTTTCTTTTTACGCACTTCCCGTCTGTGAAATTCTCTCCCGTTTACTTTCTTCCCTGACAGCTACAATCGCCAAAAGTTTAAATGCAGAGTCAGTTACCACCTTCTATCTCCTTGAATCTCATGTATCTCTTATTCTTTCTTCGACAAACCTTGTTTTTCTCTCGCTGTAATTCCCTGCGCACTAGTGGCGGTCCTGTCTTGCTTGGGGTGAAATGATTAAAAAAAAGAAAGAAAAATATATGCATCGAGTATATAAGCTTTGTTATGATTGTGTACGAGTGAAAAAGCAACACCGAAACATCAACTGGGAGTTGGATGTTAAACATGCCGTGTGTTGATACGCTTTGTGGCTTGTGATGGCAACTATGACCTGCTTCTCAATTTAAAATTTCATACCTCTTTTAAAAACCGGCAAAACTTTTACACCGACCTGATATTATGCGTATAAAGGACTAGCAGTATAGCCCGGCGTTGCTCGGGTGTAATGAAAGCTTTGTAATTCAAATTTTCATTTCCTGGTATCGATATCAAATAGGTTTTTATCGTCGTAAACTTAATTTTGAAGGCTAAATAAGTCCTCTGAGTAAATGGTATCATGGCTGAGACTAAGAACTACAATTATACTTACTTTGAGCCAAACTCGAAGCAAAAACTACAATAAAAGGGCTGAAAAATACAGACATACAGGCAGATAAACAGACACACATAAACATCTTGGCTTATATATATATATATATATATATATATATATATATATATATATATATATATATATATATATATAATCGATTTTCTGCACTATTGTAAGAACTGTAACCTTGAAACTTCTGAATATCGTTTCTTATGTCTTTGTCTATGAGTGTATCAAATTTGATTAAAATCGGACCACTCCTTCTATAACCCGATTTTTTCGATTATCGATTGTCGATATTTATCGGGGTTACCTCGACACAAAACCTAGCTAAGAACACTCGCAGACGCTTATAGTACAACTGTGTAAATTTTCAAGAAAATTGGTTCAGCCGTTTCGGACTCTATTGGTAACGGACACACAAACACACACACACGCACACACACACAGACAAATTCCATTTATAAATAAGTTTAGATTTAGATTAGCTTAGATAGATAATAAATGTGTTCTATTTATTAGATAATTCACAACTGTTTTGTGTTGGTGTTCGCAGTTGTAGTTGTGTAAACATGGGTTTAATTTGGTTGGATTTTCTATAACAATTTACGAAACGTATCTTAGATAGGATGTGCGTTGTGATGCAGTGGATATCAGCTCGGAAAGAGAAATCGGAGAGCTGAGTTCGAATTCCAGTTGAATTCCACTTACGGGCAAATACCACTGGGAAAGATATTAATCCGTTACTCATCCCTTAAATAGCAGGGCAGACTGGGTTTTATAGCCTTGGTTGGTAATTAGTCTACCGCGGAAAGTAATGACAACCTACTGCAGGAAAGTCTTCTGCCCAGTCAGTCATGTTATTTTCGAGACATGATCGCCTAAGCGTACATCACGTATGGCAAGATTGGTTTCCAGTCAAGGCTATAGAACCCAATCTGTCCTATTGTTTAACCCATAACTGGAGGGATGAGACGGATTAATACCTTTTCCAAGGGTATTTGAGCGTAAATGAATGCAAGGAATTCAACTCGAACTCGAACTCGCCACCCCGATCCCTCGTTCTGAAATCGATATCCACTGCACCACAAAGCACATTCTTTGTATAGCCATCCCAAAACTGTTTAAAATTCACACTTTAAATCGTTCTAGTTGACGATCTGATTTTCTGCTTCATCTTTTACTGCCGTTTCTCCAATTAATACTTATTATTATTATTATTATTATTATTATTATTATTATTATTATTATGTCATTTTTCATCATATTTCGATTTCTGCTTTGGTCTCACTACCAACCAAGTCTGCGGGGAGACCTAAGGCAAGTCGTGGCTTGTTGTTATGGCTCCATTTCATGTTTTTCTATCTTCCCTATCATCCCTAGCATTACATAGATAAAGTTTTCCTTAGTGTGTGGGCTGTAGCTGGGGTTTCCAGGGATTCTTTCAATGTGTTGTTTTGTTCCAATTTTTATCATTCCAAGTGCACCTACTATCACTGGCACAACTCTTGTTTTCAATTTCCACATTATTATTATTATTATTATTATTATTATTATTATTATTATTATTATTTCTTCTTCTTCTTCTTCGTATTCTTCATCTGATAATTATTATTATGTATATTCTTCTTCGTCGTCTTGTACTTCTTCGCCATAGTCTTTTTACTATTATTATTATTATTAACAACAGCAACATCTTCTTCTTAATGTAAATAAAAAATATAATGTTGAAAAAATAAGACAAGAGTACTCAAAGATTGCAAAGCTACACTAAAGCAATACTGACATAATCTCAACGATTAGCAAGAGATGATTATTTACTATTACTAAAGAAAAAGTGCGTTCAGAAAATGTAATGACGTACAGCAATCTAGGCGAGATAATTCAGTATTTGGCATGTGAAACTTAAGAAAAATATTAGTGAAAAAAAAACGAAAAAATAACTAAGAAACTTCATCCTGTACCGGATCGAACTCAAAATCTAATCAGTTCGTACCAGTCATGAGACCAATCATCCCTGAAAGTTTCATCCGATTCCATCTAGCGGGCCTTGAAATATTTTGACCACAGACAGTCAGACAAATAGACAAAAAAAAAAACAAAAAAAAAAACAGACAAATGCGACCGAACAGACTACCTGAAAAAAATCAATAAAGAAGACAGCAACGATGTGACAAAATTTAAATTTCGCTTGCCGGTTTTCTTCCGTGATCATTCGGAAAATATCGTTCATATTCGCTGTATTCCGGAATGAACGGAATACGAATGAACAGGAGTATTTTTAATTTTAGTCTATACTTCTAAATTAACAATTATGAAAAAAAAATGGGATGAACAAGCACCAAAAATAATATAAAAATTAAGTGCGTCAGAAAATTAATCTCCATATCTTTTTTTTTTTTTTGTCTTTTAATGAAAACGTTTAATCTCAGATAATAGCGCAGTTAAAAAAAAATGTTGGACACATTTTTTTGTACACTGTATATATCTAAAAGTAAAAGAATATAGATAGGAATTGAAACCGAATACGAAGGTTAATAAAAACATACAAATATAAAGATTTTTTTTAAAAAAATAGTACAAAGGAAGAAAGACAATGAACTGACGATAAATAAGAAAAAGAAAAAAATAGAATAAACATTTTTGAAAAAAGGAAAAAACTAAATATGTATATAAAAGAAAAGATGCTTTATATTAAAAAAAAAAAGAATAAAGAATGAAAAGAATACATTTTGAAGAAAAAGAAAATGGAAAGAAAGGACTCACAAGATAAAAAAAAACAACTAGAAACACAATGTAAAGAGCCGCAAGAAAAGATGAGGAGGGTAAAATTGGATACGTCTTCTTTTTTGTACATGATTCTCTCCCTTTGATGTGAGCGCCACTGCTTTCAGTTTCTGACGCCATTTTGAGGTTGTTTTCATATCATCAAAGTGTAACCGGGACTTGAACAAGGCAAAATAAATCAAAAGATTCACTGGAAATACAATTTCTTTCTCTTTTCATTAAATTTTTGCTTAATAAGATTTCTTTAGCTCAATTACTTTCATGTATTTGTGCTTCTCTTTGATGTGGTCACACGATTCTCTGCTCCAAAGGGGAATGTATTTGCATGCACTTGCGTCCATATTTTTTTAATTTTTTAATTTTTTTTGTTTTTTTTTGTTTTTTTGAGTAAGTGTTAGGGGAAAAGCAGCTTTTGACAAGTAAATGGATGACAAAACAAACTCAACAAAGACAAAAAGGATATTTAAAAGAGCTAGAATTGCTTAGAACAACAAACAGCAAGAAATTGTGGAGAACCATGATCACTCACATTCTAAAATGACACGACTCAGAAGGAGAAAAAAGAAAAACCAAAACACCTCTCAGAGAAAGCGCAATATATAATAAAAATTCGTTATTTTTTTAAAAAATGCCGTAAATTTAAATAAATATTTCTCTGTATTTCTGAGATAAGTTACTTACACTGTTTGTCCTCATCTTTATTGTCATATTCACGGCGTTTCAGCCGTTGTACGCTCTGACCTTCTTCAGGTGACTGGAATTTTGAAGCGAACCCATTATCTCGATGACTGGAGACGATTGTTCTTGTTCCATGAGTCATAAAGATGTCTTAGTTATCTCCCTTTAACTCAGCTTTCTAAGTTTTTGTTCAGGGATTGAACTTACAACTCTTTAGGTCAAGTCACTGGATCCAACTAATAATCTACTAGGCCATGTATCCCTGAGAATATCAGTACATCAATTTTGGGGTCTTATAAACCTAATATTTCGGTAATATATCTCCATATCTCCAAAGCGTTCGACAGGGTCTGGCACGCTGGCCTCTTATGCAAACTGCGGATCTACGGTATAACTGGACATCTGTTTGACTTCATCCAGTCATTTCTCTCTAACCGCACATTGAAGGTAGTATTTAATGGGCATGCCTCCCAAACCTACCATACGAACGCGGGCGTCCCTCAAGGTTCTATCCTAGGTCCCACGCCCTTTCTACTGCACATTAATGATCTCCCCGACGCCATTAGATCCCAAGTAGGCATGTACGCCGATGACACCACAATCTACTCTCGCCTCGATCAAAAACCCGGTGTGGGCGACAAAGCGAACCTCGCCGTCGAGCTTGAAAAGGACCTCTAATCCGTAGTGGCCTGGGGTAGGAAATGGCTAGTAAATTTCAATGCTTCTAAAACGAAGCTGTTATCAACTAACCACCATAGACAATCGCATCTACCTCCCATTAGCATGGAACAGGCTTGCCTCCCAGACAGTAAAACACTACGCCTCCTTGGCTTTACGCTTTCGGCGGACCTCAAATGGAATGACTATATTGAATCCATTGCCAAATCTGCCGCTATGAAAGTCGGCTCTCTGTGCAGGGCTCGGAAGTTTTTCCCGCCTGATTCTATCCTGCACATATACAAATCTACTATCCGCCCATGTATTGAATACTGCTGCCATATCTGGTCGGGTGCCCCTGCTACTCTCCTTGGGCTTCTTGACAAAATACAAAGGAGCATCTGTAACGTGGTTGATACAGACTTGGCAGACCGGCTGCAACCACTCTCTCACCGGCGTGATGTGGCTTCCCTGTGCCTCTTCTACAAGTACTTCCATGGCTTCTGCTCCGATGAACTTAGATCACTGATGCCACCTAAGCACGAATTTTCACGAGATACTAGATTAGCAACTAGGTCCCACTCTTTTACAGTTAAACAGATAAGATGTAACCGTAATTTCTACTCCAACAGCTTCTTTTCTCGCGATTCCCGCCTGTGGAATTCCCTTCCACAAGTCTGCTTTCCCGACAACTACAATCTCCAGGTGTTTAAATGTAAGGTCAATAGACACCACACCTCCTATCACACTAACTTCCAATTATTCTCAGAACACTCTCATCTACCCAGCCCTCATTCTCGGTATCCTTACCCGCCTATCACCCACCCTCTGACTTTTCCTATATTTAACCATTCTCGGTATCCTTGCCCGCCTATCACCCACTCTCTGACATTGCCTATATTTAACCATCCTTCCTCCACTCAATTTAGCCCCCTACGCAGTAGTGGCAGTGAAATGTCTTGCTCGGGTTGAAACGCTTATTAAAAAAATAAAAAAAACAGTTTTTTTTTACCAGAGCTCATATTACATTTTTAATGTTTGTAATTGTTTCACTCTAACATTATGTATTACTGGTTCCCATACTGTATTCATTTCTATGCTTGGCTGGCTTTAAAAAGTTTTGTAGCCCATCATATGCGCTGATTCCTGAAGTTTTCGTATTTTCCAGTGGCGTTCTCTATCTATGATTTCAACTTAATCTCAAAAGGAACGGTGATCTCCTTTTTTTCCTCCATATGTGGTCAGCTATGCCTGTTTTTATTTTGTTTTGTTTTGTTTTGTTTTTTATTTCCTTTCGTGCTACGGGCTTGCCGATGATTAAATTATTATATAACAAAGATTGTGTTTCAGCGAAACAAAATATCAATATCCACAAGTGTATTTCTTTTAAGGTAAAACAGTTTTTGTAAATAAAGTGCTCAATATTTGTCTATATTTCTAAGATGAGGTATTTATATTATTTACATTGTTCGGACTTTTATCATCATCTTTATTGTCATATTCACTACGTTTCAATAGTTGTGCGATCCGACCTTCTTCCGAATATTGGAATTTTGAACCGAAGTCTTTATTTCGGTCACCGGGTACATTGTTCTCGTTCCATGAGTCATAAAAGCGTTAGTTCGATTCAGTGACTTGAACCAAAAGTTGTGAGTTCAATATATGGCGAACAAAACAAAAAACTGGCATTTTAGTGACACTATTGTCTTACTTGGGGTGAATATATATATATATATATATATTCGTTTCATTTGGTACAAAACGTTTTTGCCGGAATCTAATCGAAATATAGTATATATATATATATATATATATATATATATATATATATATATATATATATATATTATATTACAAAATTATATTACAAAACGTTTTTGCCGGAATCTAATCGAAATATAGTATATATATATATATATATATATATATATATATATATATATATATATATATATATATATTATACTATATTTCGATTAGATTCAGGCAAAAACGTTTTGTACCAAATGAAACGAATATTCTGTAGTCTGATAAAATGAGCTAATTTAGCTTATGAAAATTAATTATAATTCAAAACCAATTTAAATGACGTGTTGCGTTTTCCTTTATAAATATCATATTGCTCTGAATAACATCCATTGAGCTCTCTATATAGATAAAACACTTAATATTTTATATTAAGTTGATCTTGTTAGATTATCCTCGCCATTTACGGACCGGACATCTATACCTATATATATATATATATATATATATATAAGATTTTAGATTATTACAATGGGTACTACATATTGCAACGCGTCCGGATGTTATCATCTCGGCTCGTCAGACCCAAATGGTACAACAGTTGGTCCTCAAAATATCCCCCCACCAAATTTTCCTTTTATTTTATTTTACATAGACGCTCACATGTCTATATTAGAATAGACATTGTGACCGTCTATGTAAAATAAAATAAAAGGAAAAATTTTTGTGGCGGGGTGGGGTCGTACTTTGAGGACCAACTATTGTACCATTTGGGT
Organism: Ascarosepion bandense; assembly: GCA_037127315.1. Taxonomy (NCBI): domain Eukaryota; kingdom Metazoa; phylum Mollusca; class Cephalopoda; order Sepiida; family Sepiidae; genus Ascarosepion; species Ascarosepion bandense. Next base: position 492,514 of record JBBBDQ010028786.1, read on the forward strand.
CTGACAAGCCGCGATAATAACATCAGGACACGGTGAAATATGTATTACCCTTTGTAATAAACTAAAATCTTTTATAAATTATATTACACTGTTAAATTAAATAAATGAAATTAACACTGAGTCCTCTTGAGTTCGTCTCTATCGGAATTAACCTGGATTATATACCAAGTGTGGTACATTTTATATATATATATATATATATATATATATATATATATATATATAAAACAAATACAGCAAAAATGCACATTAAATTATTTTTTTTCAACGGATCTTTCTTTGTCAATGCAATTTAATTAATCTGTATTCGTAATTTTTGTTTTTGTTTTTTTATTGTTCTCGGTTTTTAATAATGTTTTATTTTCACATATTATCTCAGACTCGGTAACCCAAATGTGTGTTAGTGACTTTAGTGCCTTGCTTGAGGTGAAATAATTAATATATATATCTATATATATATATATTGTTGAGTTGTAATCATGCTTAATGCCAAAATTATGTTTTTCACTGGTTTAGTGATAAAAGATATTTTAGCAAGAAGGCTTTTTGTCGTGAAGTCCTCGATATGAAAATAGAGATAAATAGTTTATAGGCTTAATGTAGATAAATTTAATGTAGATAGATTTGACACATAACTGAACAAAGTCATGCTGACTTCAAAGTTTCGTCAAGACAACACTATAGTATCCTTCCTCCTCTGTGTATTTTTTTTCAATCTGCTCTTCTGTCCCGGTTTTATTCTTATTTATATGGAGCTTGGTGTATTTTGATATCTTTGTATGGAAGTGGTTCTACTGATGGTTAATTGCTATTTAAAATAAGACCGGGAAACAACAACAATTGAAAATGTCCTGAGGAATCAGGGCACTATAGTGGTGCCTTCACGAAACTTTATAGTGGTGCCTTCACGAAATTTTTAAATCGGCATGTCTCTGCTTAATTAAGTAACAAACTTCATCATATTAATCATATATATATGTATATAATCATGTATTCATATATAATCTATAATATGATTATATATATATATATATATATATATATATATATATGTTCATATAGTCATCCGCAGACATATATATATATATATATATATATATATATATATATATATATAATCATGTATTCCCCAAAAATATTAACTTTTTTTTCAAATTTAGAGTGGCTCTCTATTCTGATTAGCTAAATTGAACACACACAAATTCTTCTGCCTTCCCACATCCATAAATAACAAACGTATTGTTTCTTATGTTCAACTGAAAATCATTGTCACAACAATGGTCTAACATTGCCGGATGACGAGCTAAAAATCTCAAAACATAGAAATTTTCCGTGTCACAATGTCAACTATATTAATTTTAAATAAAAAACAAATTAACTTATATATATATATATATATATATATATATATATATATATATATATGCTTTGTATTAGTGTTGACAGTGCCGTTAACAGCTTATTTGTTATCATTGACTTGAACAGGTAATTTAATAATGGGAGTTTACCAAAATGTTTGCTCTCTCAAAAACACTGTTGTATGAGCGTTGCGAAGGTTGTTTTTCTTTAGGTTCTTTTCACGTTATCTTATGATAAGTGCAAGATGGAACAGGAAAAAGTTAATACCATTCGTTCAAAGTGAACGTAAGTGGTTCGAGCTGAACATAGAACTCGCTTCTTCGATTCCATTTTTTTTTTTTTTTGTGCTGGTAAAGCGATCCTCTAAAGATGATAAAAGAATATGATATCAAGGGACAGCTGCAACAAGAAACCACTCCCGCCACTAAAATGCACCAGCTGCTGTTATTGCCTTGCTTTTTATGCACGCTATTATTATTATTATTATTATTATTATTATTATTATTATTTTGTTTCATTATTTTTTTTTAATCTTCTTCCGCTTGTCTTCAAAACTTTTTCCAGATCAACACACTTTGTCATGCCTTTTGCTCCAGACGCCATCTTTGAATTGATTTTCCAGACATTTGCCGTTATTGTTTGTACACTTGGCTTTATGTTGAAAGCAAATACATACAAAAAATCAAACTGCAGAAGCAAACACCTGGAGAGAGTCTTTTTTTCTTTTCTTTTTTTCTTTTTTTCAATAGGGAAATACTTCAGTCTATTTTTGAAGCCGTCTAATACAGGGGTCGGCAACCTTTTGTGCCGATTTAGGGTTTTAAAATCATTCAGTGGGATAACAACATACATATTTTTATAGAAGTCAAGGCCAGTGTACCTGTTCTACAATATATTTTATATGGAAATTATACAATAATATGTAAACTACATTAATAGAAATAAGCTATTTTTAAAGGTTTTTATTATTAATGGGAGCCTTGTCCTTGCATAGTCTTAGCCAATTACTCAACATTGACAACATACTTTGTTACTTTGAGTTTTACACAATTTCCTAAATGTTCAGGTGTTAGGCAACTTCTTTGTGGACTTAACATTGCTTTCATTTGAGAAGAAATTTGCTTACAGGAATAAGTTGAACTAAAAGCAGAAAGAAGAACAAAAACAATTTTCTTCGGACATAAAATTTTTCGTGAGAACTGTTAGGCCTTAAACAGTTCTTCAAACAAGTCGTTGTAGAATTAATAAAAGACTCACGTTCGTAAAAAGGTTTCCTTGTCTATTAGTTGGTGTCCTTATTAGCGGTATTCTTAGAAGGTGAAACAAGAAGGGAATCCAACGAGTGAACAGTTTTAAAACAACTAAATATCTTTGTGTTGCATTAGATGGAGGAAGAAGAGACGGATTAATATCTTTCCGAAGGGGATTTGTGTGTAAATGAATGCAACGAATTCAACTGGAATTCGAACTTGGTTTTACAGTTTCTCTTTCTGAGCTGATATCCACTACACCACAACAGGGAATTTCGTGTTCGGGCCTGAGCAACGCAAAAATGGTGGCCTAATCCAGGGGTCGGTAACCTTTTGCCAATTATGTGCAGACTTAGGATTTTAAAAATCGTTCAGTATCCCAACAGCGTACGTATTTTTTTTATACAAGTCAATATCAATGTACCTGTTCTACAGTATATTTTATATCGTAATATATACAATGAATATGGAAACTACATTAATAGAAATAAAAAATCTCGGGAGAACTGTTAAACCTTAAACAGTTCTTCAAACAAGTAGTTGTAGAATTAATAAAAGTCTCACGTTTGTAGAAAGAGAAGAAGGCTCAACACACAGGATAAAACGGTTATAAATTCAGAATATTTTTCGGCAGTTGTAAAAATTACAAAATACTTCTTCAAACCCGAAAAACAAAAAAAAAAAAACTTTTTTTTAAAACTTTTCAGGTTTGAAGAAGCAGTTTGAAAAAGCAATTCTACAATATATTTTATGTAATAACATATACAATAGGTAAACCACATTAATAGAAATAAACTGTTTAAAACTTTTTTCAAGACGTTTTTCATGGCTAAGTGCCATGCGCTTGCATAGTCTTAGCCAATTACTCAATATCGACACCAAGAAAAGCAAAACAATTTTCTTCAAATAGATAAAAGATCTTAGAAGGGATATCGAACAGTCAAGAATAGCAGCAGACTTTTCTAAATTTTCGTCTTCCAGATATTTCCTTAGTTCAACAAATCGTGCCATTGGAAATTGCTTGGTCAAAAACCTTTTACTTGAATGAAAGAACTTCCTCAGGTGGAGATCTCCACTTACAAATAAATCGTTTCAATTGTAAATTTTTTAATGGCCAGCAGCTATGAATTCACAGTGTAGTTATATCCTTGTAAAACCGGTTGTTACAACCCGTGATATCAGATGCAGTATTTTTAAAATGAAATACCTTATAACATTTATTCACTTTTGTGATAGCTTATACAGTGACACAGTAGGTGACCCTGTGGAACTCCCTTTTGTATACGGGCTTCCTTGATAGCTACAATCTCCATAAGTTTAAATGCAACGTCAACTGCCATCTTCTACCGCCCTAAATCCAATTCATCTCCCCAAATCCCATCAACCTCCCATCTTTTCTTCGGCATTCCCTCTACCCTGTTTTTTTCTCTCATTGTAACCCCCTGTACACCAGTGGAAGTTCTGCCTCGCTTGCAGTGAAATGATTAATAGAAACAATCTGAAAAGCATAATGAGGAAAGAGAGCTTCAAGAATTTGACACTCACAGGATATATTAAAACAGAAGGATCATAGAGAAACTACCTAACGAGCTTCTAAAAATGAATGGTAGAACAAGTCTTTGGAAGAATAGTAAGGAGAAACACATTACTTAGAGCTACAAAGGACAGGAAGATGTGAAGAACCATGATCACCTATTCACTGAAGAGAAACAACACATAAAGAAAGCAGATCATAAGTGGAATAGCTATATAGAATCCATAGCTAAATCCGCATTTAAAACATCGGTTCACTGTGTAGGGCCAGAAAGTTTTTCCCGTCCGAAACAATCTGCACATATACAAATCTACCATCCGCCCGTCCATTGAGTATTGCTGCCCTATCTGGTCGGGTGCTCTTGCCATCTACTTAGGCTTCTTGACCAAATCCAACGGAGAGATTGTAATGTTATCGATCCTGACATACCAGCTAGTATACAGTCGCTTTTTAACCGAAGCAATGTGGCTTCCCTTTGTCTCTTCTACAAATACTTTCACGGCTTCTGCTCCGATGAACTTAGCTCACTGGTACCCGCTATATATAAATTTCCTCGAGCCACAAGATTAGCAAATAGGTCTCACCCTTTTACTGTGAAACCGATAAAATTCACGAGCCATTTCTTACCCCAGTCCACCACGGATTGGAGGTCCTTTTCGAGCTCGGCAGCAAGGTTTGCATTGTCAGCCTCTGCAGATTTTTGATCAAGGCGAGAGTAAAGCGTAGTATTGACAGCGTATATGCCTACTTGGGATCTTATGACATCGGGGAGATCATTATTGTAGACAAGGAAAAGTGTAGGACCTAGAATAGAGTTTTGAGGGATACCCGCGTTTGTGCGATAGTATTGGGAGGCATGTCCGTTCAATATTACCTTCATTGTGCGATCTGAGAGGAATGACTGGATTAGGTCAAACAATTGTCCACTTATACCGTAGCCCAGTATCTTGCATAAAAAGCCAGCATGCCAGACTCTGTCAAACGCTTTGGAGATGTCTAGGGCAACAGTTCGGGCTTCGCCGTTTAAAAGGTTGATCCTTTGTGATTTCTGTTCAACAAAAAAACTTAAGCAAAATATTAGATGTGTAAAAAAATTTCCAATAGAAAATAGGTTTTCATTTGTGTTTTCAGTTATGAGTTTGTTTTCTTTCTTTAATCATTTCACCCCATGTAAAGGAGTAAAGCCACTAAGATAAGGAGGGGGTTACTCAGTGTGTAAGAATAAGAAAAAACGTGAAACATTAAGAAGAGATAACAATAGAAAAAAAATATGAAGACAGACGATAACTATCAACGCTGCATTTTAATTTTTGAAGATCAAAGTTGGTTGGAAAGCATGCAAACGGAAGAGAGCTCCACAAAAATAAAATTAGTATTTATTTCTGAGATAAGTAATATTCAATAATCTTAGAATTATTTCGAACTTTTGTTCTCATCTTGGTTGATATAGATGTTATAATAGACACAACGCTTCGACCAAGTACCCTCTGGTCATCATCAGGTGTCTATAAATTGGCTGTTTAGATGTTTGGGCAACGTATTAACAGATGGCGAAATGTTCAACACTAAAATCCGAAGGTGTATTCGGATAACAAAAGATTCCTTCCAAAAGTTAAGCAGAGTTTTAAGAAACAGAATAAACTGATGATGACCAGAGGGTACTTAGCCGAAATGTAGTGTCTATTATAACACCTATATCAACGAAAATGAGAACAAAAGTTCAAAATAATTTCAAGATTAAAAGAAAATTCGTCGGAAAACTTTGCAAACACCGCATACTGACTTCAGGCGTGTTTCTAGAAGCTACAAGGTTATATATTGGTGTTGGGTCTGGGAAGTATTTGTAATAGTCCAGTCTCAATAGTAAAAAAAAATTCTATTATGCAACAACCATTGGATTATCATTGGATCAAAGCAATCCTTAAATATCTTTACAGTGCTATGAATGAATGAATGGAAATAACACTGGCATTTATAAGTGAAATTTGATGATTCAAAAACGAATCATTAATTTTTTCACTTAAAATTTATCTGACAAATTTTGGCACTCAATCTGTTAGTTTTGTTGGAAGATTTTCTAAACATAGATTATATGTGACACAAGGCTATAAGTATAGAGCACCCGATGAGGATCGGACTCCTTATTTAATCGTAATTGACCTAAAGAGACAAGACTTATAACTATTACACAATTTCGAAGTGCCCACAGACTGGAGAACAGTTGTGGTCTGTTTTGCACTGGAGAAAAATAGTCCTAACAGCTGGATGCAAAATTATTGACAGTTTTGGTCTGGCAGCTGGATGCAAAATTATTGACAGTTTTGCTCTGGTAGATGGATGCAAAATTACTGACAGTTTTACTCTGGCAGATGGATGCAAAATTATTGACAGTTTTGCTCTGGCAACTGGATGGAAAATTATTGACAGTTTTGCTCTGGCAGCTGGATGCAAAATTATTGACAGTTTTGCTCTGGCAGCTGGATGCAAAATTATTAACAGTTACGCTCTGGCAGCTAGATGCAAAATTATTGACAGTTTTGCGCTGGCAGATGGATGCAAAATTATTGTCAGTTTTACTCTGGCAGATGGATGCAAAATTATTGACAGTTTTGCTCTGGCAACTGGATGGAAAATTATTGACAGTTTTTCTCTGGCAGCTGGAAGCAAAAATAGTGACAGTTTTTCTCTGAAATCTAGGAAGCAAAATTATTGACAGTTTGCAGTTGGAGTAAGGAGTGAAAATCAGGAGAAAAAATTATTGTCAGTTTTACACGGACAGTTGTGAGAAAAGGTATTGTTTTTGTTTTTTGTTGTTGTTTTTTTTTTTTCGTCAAATGGCAAAAAGATATTATCAGGTTTTCACTGACAGTTGGGAAAAATATTACAGTGGTCAAAAATCAATGAATGTATTACTGAGAATTCTAAACATTCTTTGGAAAGCAGCAGCAGATTTTAGCTTAGCCAAACAAAAAAGCGGTTTATTTCCTTTTTAATGAATGTATAAGTCAAGAACAATTCTGGACAAAAACAAAACAAGATTCAAGAAAACAGATATGCAATAATAGGTAAAAAGAACAATAATTATTTTTAGATAACTAGACATATCAAGCAATAGGTATTTTTACTGACTAATTTATATGTAGTAAAAATGAAAGGTTTTAGGAACTTATTGAAAAAATCTCAAATATACATGTAATGTACTTTTATTTGTTATTCGCTGATTTTACAGTGGCTTCAAGCAATGTTCTTCAAGCAATGTAAACGGATGTTTCTTAAACGGCAATTGCTTGCAGAACCAAGTCACTGTAAATCAGCAGATAAAGAAGAAAAATATACATAGGAGTAACTGAAAGACCCTGGAAACAAAGAAGCTATACGCACAAAACATCCTTTACAAATAGTAAATAGCGAATAGCGCAATCCTTTCTAAACGTATTTCGGATATTAAAAACATATCACAACAAAAATATCATTGGAAATAAGGAAAAGAACATGAGTCTACAACAATCAATCTAAAAAAACTGTAAATTTTACCTTGAAGAAAAATAGCTATAATTAACAAAATAAACTACTAAATGAACGCTCAGAACACATCTCAAAATGCAGACACGAAAAAAAAATTATTAAGCTACTTTAAAAAAGAAAACTAAAAACAAACAAGAATAAATTAAAATAAATAAACAAAAGCAAGTAAAATTAATTCAAACGAATAAATAAGTAAAAAACTAAGTAAATAATAAACGTATGAACAACCTACACCCACCAAAATGACCGTTAGAATAATACAATAGACTACCCACAATACAACAGACTATTGCGCAAATTTATACGTGGGGCGACACAAGGCCTAAATAAAAGAGTAGCCCTGCACGCAAGTAACATTAAACTATCCAATAACAGGAAATTGTATGTCTCCCAACATTTACACGAATGTAGAGGATGTAAATTCATAGACCAAAATGCAGATTATGACACGCTGATGATACAAGAAGAAATATTTATAAAAAATACAAGCCTCCCCTTAACAAAACAACATGAAAAACCTAAAACACACACACAGACACACTAAATTCAAGCGCGATCAAAAAAAAAAAATTAAAGTGCGTGTGTGAAAAAAAAACAAAAAAACAACAAACACGCGCGCATATGAAGTTTCTGATCTGCGCACCACTTATATATATATATATATATATATATATATATATATATATACACGATACTTTGGCCATTAGAAAAACAAACGGATCGCGATATGTAAAATTAGAAGTTTATTCGCCTGAAGAGTGTCAGCTTTAGACTCGAAACATGTGTAGCCAAACAAATATGGACACAAATACCATGATGGACATTTAATAAATCATACAAAAACAAGTAACATTAAGAATAATAACCATAATAAATTTACACTTTAAACAAAACGTTCACGGCTTCTCGCAATTTTTTCTTCTATACCAATTTCCTTCGTTAGAACAACCCCTATTTCTGTTATATATATATATATATTATAAGTTATAGTTAAGAACATGTACAAATTATAATTTACTATAAAAGTGTACACTTTGTTTCGACATCGAAAAAACAATGTCTCATCAGGTAGTTAATGACGATGGTATTAAACGTTATTTTTGAAAAAGAACATTCAAAAATCTCACTTCGGTTTATTTTTGGAAAATTGTACGAGATAAAGAGGATAGAAAATAAGCGAAAACAAAAAGGAAATCTAAAAAAGTGGGTAAAACAAAAAAGAAAGAGAGATACGTAGGAAATAAAGAGTGTAGGCAGATAGGAGAGAAAGAAAGGGCTAAGAGGAAAAGCCGATGATAACGGATCAGAGAAAAATAGACCCAAAATTTGGTAGGAGGTGAAATATAGATAGATACACATAAGGGTCACGCGACGTCTAGGCTTAAGAAAAAGGAAGAAGTGAGAAAATGCATATATATATTCATAGCTCTATTTGTATATTGAGCACTGTTTTAAATTAATTTTTTGAACGTTGTTAATAATTTCTTCGTTCTTTATTCACTTGGATATATATATATATATATATATATATATATATATATATAAGTAAATTAACCTAGTGAGCCAACAAACCTACCAAGGTTTCACCTAAACGGATCTTCAGGGAAAGTTGACTGAAGAGGAAAGTAACAACGACAAGATAAAGGGAACTCAATAACCCACGTGACAAAAAAAAAGGAAGACACCAAAGGCAAAAGTGGGGGGGGGCTTTTATTAAGAAACATAGACATGAAAAAGAAAAAGAAAATTAAAAAGCGCCAACTAACGAAGACGGAAACCTAAACCTACTTACGACAACAAAAGAAAATAAGGGAAAAGCCAAACCTACCAAGCATTCCTAATTCAAAAGCCAAGACTTACTGTGCCTACACTTATCAAGTATTTCTGTTTTAGAATTCAATAAACTGTTTGTGGGTTCAAACGATGCTGTAGCAAGTTTTTCTTTGGGCTACGTACTAGCTCGGTCCAAATCGCTTTGGCTGATGTTCATGTGCTTAACACTTTCTTTTTTTGCAACCATTTTTCCTTCCGCGTATATACGCGGAGGGCTTTTCGAAACGAGTATAGTGATAAGTTTGCATATATATATATATATATATATATTATCTTGAGTCTATAGCACGACTCGGAGTTTCATGCACTATGCAATCATCAGGTCTGTATTATGAACTGACCGTTCCGGTATTTGAAATTTTTATTCTGGCCCTGTTCCTGGTAGTTATATGTTATAATGATGGGAGGATATTTTTTTCTAATTTCTTATTTGTATAATTAAATCTTATTTGGAGTAAAGCTTAAACATTAAAATATAAAGTAGAATCTTATAAGTTAAATTAAAATTTAAATTAAAAGGTAGAATAATTTTAAGGCAGAGGTTATAGATTTTGTACCTCTGGGTCAAGTGGAATTACTAGTTTTATTCTGGGAAAACAAAAAACATTAATAATAATAAAAAATAAAATAATGAAAAATGGTCTTCATAGAATAATCTATGTTAATCCGGGTCAGCTTATTTGAGCAGATATACATTTCTATGCTTGCGTGTGGTGATCAATTAATTTCTTTTGTTAAGCAAATCTATCTTATTTAAGTGTTTTCAGAAAAGTAGCACCTGATGATTGCAAAGCGCATGAAACTTTGAGTCGTGCTAAAGATATACGAGAATATGCATATTTATTAATATCTATACTTTATACTTTATAATTCTATTATATTTCAACGAACACTGTTTTATTAACACCAGAAAAATATTTATACGTGTGTGTGTGTATATGCATATGTATATTTGCTGATATCCATATATTTTGTGGGATCTCGCCTTTTTCTATGATGATGGACTCGACGTGAGTATACATACACTCCTGTCATAGTAAGATACGTTAGTTATCGGAGAGTACCGGACTGATCTGTAAGATGTCGAGAGATACCAAAGTTACACAGAGAATACCGCGTCATAATCATAGTAGTTCTGAGCTCCACTCAGCCAGTATAGTATTACGCAGATATACTAATTCCAGCACGGCTTCAGTTGAAAGACTTGTATATATACATATTCCTTACTAATTGTATTCCTGGATTACTAACCTGAGTTTCAATTGTAATTTTACGTTTAATATAACCTCTTTTTCTATCTAAAATATGTTTTGTTGTTCATTATTTTGTGTGGTTCCTCACCCGGAATCCACAGAAATATATATGTGGGTTCATTTTTTTTTTTTTTTTTAATCATTTCACCCCGAGCAAGGCAGAAACGCCACCGATGTGCAGGGGGTTACATAAATGTAGAAAGATTAATTAGAAAAGAGTGAGGGGTACAAGCTAGTTAGAAAGGAACAATAGAAAGCTGAGAAAGCAGGTGCAATGACAGATACATGGGCGGAGAGAAAGTGAAGATTATACAGGGGAGGGGAGAGAGCTAGAGTCCAGTGGTTAGTAGGTGAGTATTAACTTTGCTTTTAAATTTCTGGAGGTCGTAGCCGTCAGGAAAGCAAGAATACGGGAGTGAGTTCCACAGGCGGGAAATGCGAGAGAGGAGGCTGCAGGAGTAGAATTGTCGTCTGCATTTGGCTAACCTGACTGTGAATGGGTGGGACCCCAAGAATTGAAGAATGAAACTTTAATTCAAATTTCCTGTGTTAAACTGTGAGGTATTTTTCGTCTTTTTTTTTTGTTTTTTATATATCTGTGTTTTTCGTTGTTTTTTGGGTTTTTTTCCCCCTCTTTGGAGTTCAAGGGTGGTGTCATAACAGTGTCCTTTAAAATCGGCATGAACCTGCTCAGTTAAAATGACAAATTCTTTGCACTAAAACTATATATATATATATATATATATATATATGTTGTGAATCCCGGGAATGGGGTCCGCACAAATAAATGAACAACGACCAGTAATTGAGATAGAAAATAAGTGTATTAACGTAAGTATACAGACTTGAATGGAGATTAGTAATACAAGAATGCGGGTTAGTAAAAAATATATGTACAAGTCTCCCGAAATGAAGCCGTAGTATATTGATCATGTCTGCGTCGGAAGCTGACGGGTACGGCGTAAATATCTTCTCGATGAGTGGCGCACAGAGCAACTATGAACTACTGTGTACTTACTGCCAATCTCTCTGTAGACTCTCGTATTCTCCGGTTAACTCTCTTTGACAACGCGGTATTCTGGCATTTATTTTCCCTCCTACTAGGGAAAAATGTGGCACAAGGCCTTTTTAAATGTGAGTCTTCCGGGCCATATAGCCCAGCCAAAATTTCTGTCTAATTTTGCCCAGTCGAGACTCTACCCTTCAGTGGAGCCACGACTGGGTTAATGGTCTTCGCCCGGTGGCAGAGAGCTGACTGTGTCAAAGGAACAACCACGTGAAAACGCGGTGTTCTCCCGCCTTGCTTCCATAGCAGTAGTATAAGTAGTATAAGTATACTCTGAACGAGTCCATCTTTATGAAAAGGGAGAACCCCACAACAATATATATATATATATATATATATATATATATATATATATATATATATTGTTGTTGTTGTGGGGTTCTCCCTTTTCATAAAGATGGACTTGTCCAGACTATACTTATATATATAACATGGAAAGCAATATTACAGCATTTCGGAAAAATTTGTTTTCGACAAATAACAATAGCAAAAAACGCAATTCAACATTTAAATAATGACATTGAAAACCATGATACAATACTAAAAAGTACCCTGACTGAACCTGAATACAACGAACACATGAAAAATTATATAAAAACATAATGATAATATGATAAGATAATATGATAATACCTTATCTGTCATTTTTCATGAACCTGTATAAAAGAGAGATTGTTGCCCAAATACACAATATATATATATATATATATATATATATATATATATATATATATATATTCCCTCTAAGTGGATAATTCTAAATGAAAATATATTGCTTAATGAATAATTCTAAATTAAAATAGAATGGTTCTTTTGTTATTATTACTTATATATATATATATATATATATATATATATATATATATATATATAGATACGATAAAGACGATATCTTTTAAATTTTTATATTTAATATACTATTACAGAATTACTGTAATTCTTTATTTTCCAGGAGAATGTGCATAGAGAAGAGTAAAGGTCTTATCTCTAAGTAGTGAAATATTTAGATGAAGAAGAAAGGTGTCAGATAGCCCCACGCCTACATATACACCTGGCTTGCACAGCTCACTAGTGGGGGAGAGCAGAGTTGTAATAGTCAATGCCGATAAAACACAAGCCAGTGACGTTTCACCGTACTGCGCAGACCCCATGTTATCTCCAGTCATGATGTTACGGCTATGTGGCTCCTTGCCTGTAACGTCCGTAGGGATTCGAGGAGTTCATTCCCGACTTCAAACAGAACTCATATATACGATCTATCGTTGAAGATGCTAGAAAAATGGTCGGTTCCTTGGATCGCTACAGAAAGAACATGTCTCCCGCTGACATGTTCTATCTTATTAAGAGTCAAATCAAACCAAAAAGGGAGCAGTCTTGTCATTTTGGGATCTGCGTTGTGGTTCAGTGGATATAGGCTTGGAACGAGAAATCGGGGAGCCGAGTTCGAATTCCAGTTGAACCCCTTGCATTCACTTACGCGCAAATACCCTTGGGTAAGGTATTAATCCGTTTCTTATTTCCAGTTATGGGTTAAATAACAGGACAAATTGGGGTCTATAGCCTTGGTTGAAAACCAGTCTACCGCAGAAAGTAATGGCAAACTACTGCGAGATAATCTTCTGCCCAGTCAGTCATGTCTCTTTCGATACATGATCGCCCAAATGTGTATCACATATAGCACTTGACTGACTGACTGACTGACTGACTGACTTGTCATGTCTGGGCCGAAACTGCCAAATCCTCACTCTCTACACATTGACAGAGTGCAAAAGCGCTTGCACAGCCTTTTGGGTGATTAATTATTTTCCGCCCTGCAACCCCTTTCCCCACAGACCAAATATCGCAAACCTAATCTCTCACTACTCTGTCGTAATTTTTATGGCAAATGTTCTAACGAACTCTATCTCTTAGTTCCATCACTTCAAACCTTTACAGCAATTATTCATTAAGCTAAAATTATTCATTAAGCTAAATACATAGCGTTCATCTATCCTCATTCTCTTCATATTCCATTAGTAGTAAGAAAGTTTCACTCAGACAGCTTTTTTCTCCCAGAATTGCTACGCTCTGGAACAGACTTCCGAGAGGATGCTTCTCTGATCACTGCATTCTTAACCTCTTCAATTCTAGGTAAAAGCGTTATCTATCCTACTTGTCCTCGTAATACGCACTTCTTTCTTCCTCCTTGTGCTCCCTTACAACAAGTTCATTCAATAAAATCCTCTACCTCGAGTGTCTGTTGGGTTTTATAATCATAAACTAGTTCCACCCTTTGACTGTGAAACCAATAAATTGTAAACGCAAATTCTATTCCATCAGCTTCTTTTCTCGCACTTCCCGCCTGTGGAATTTCCTTCCATTTACTTGCTTTCCCGACAACTACAATCTCCAAGAATTTAAATGTAAAGTCAATAGTCATCTCCTATCTCACTAACCTGCATCCTCTCTCTCCCTCTCTCCCTGTCTCTCTCTCTCTCTCTCTCTCTCTCTCTCATGCTCCTTTCTCCGTCCACTCCACTCTGATCAGTATTCTCGTCCTTTTCTTACCCACTTCCTGACGCCCCCTATAACTTGTCACTCTTACTCATAACTTTCCTCCTATATAACCCCCTGCAAAACAGTGAAAGTAGCTTGGGGCGATATGATTATAAAAAAGAATATATTGTTTATGCTTTGATTGGTAAGAGTACTGAATATCGAGGATAGAGAGTCTACAGTTATAAAGTGTGGGTATAGATTTTAAATGCTTTCTGAATGTCAGTTTCATGCCTCGAGGTCTCTCCAGACCAATATTTTGAGGAACAAAGCCTACCTAGAACAAAGTAGGAATCCAATCAAAAAGCGTCAAGCACACAAAAAACTCAAATCAAATTTTAAGTTTCAGGCTTAGTTACAGTGAATCTTTAGCGTTAAAAGAAAATTTTATAGTTGAAAAAGGTACTCTATAACCTTTTAATCCCAAATCCTTTAGATCTGATGTCATCAGTAAAAGACCAAGGCAGCTCTAACCATCTAATATATTCTGTGGAGATATAAAGAACAGCATTGACTGCATGAGAAACTTCTTTGTAAGAAAAGTTAAAAAATATACTTATACTACTATTTCTAAAAGATTTAATAGAACCACATTTTCTAACAAGATTTCGTGAATATTCAGGCCGGTAGACGTAAATATACTGCTTAATAAAATAAAAACAGAGGATCTAATCGAATATGTATATCTATTAAAATAACGTTTAAACAAATTAATTTAAAATATGTCTAATTCCCTAATATATATATATATATATATATATATATATATATATATATATATATATATATATACTACCGGCCATAATTATTAGGTCACCCCAGTTTTTTTTTTTAATGTATGTATTTCATACTGTTTTTAGTATTTATTGCCAAATGGATAATTCTAAATAGAAAATAGAATGGTTCTTTTGTTATTATTAGTTTGCAAAATTTTACAAGACATGGAAGCAAAGATCCACTTTTCCGAATCACCCAAAATCTTCTTCATTCTTCAATTGATGAAACTGTAATATAGGTAATTATTAAATATTTATAAATTAATTTGATGCCCATGTTATGGTGCAGCATTAACAAAAGAACCATCCGATTTTCATTTACAATTATTCACTTGGCAATAAATACTAAAAATAGTATCAAATACATCATTTTTTAAAACACTGGAGCGGCCTAATAATTATGCCCAGCAGTATATATATATATATATATATATATATATATTGTGGTCCCAAACTTATGGTCGGTAGTGTATATATATATATATATATATATATAGTGGTCCCAAACTTATGGTCGGTAGTGTATATATATATATATATATATATATATATATATATATATATATATATATACTACCGACCATAAGTTTGGGACCACCCAAATTTTTAGCAGAATCAAATTCGCCAAGTTTGTATTTTTTGTTATTCTAATGCATATATTAAGTAAAAAAAAGTATTCTTTTCAACTTTGAAGTAAACATTTACTCAGTTTGATACTTGACTCCTCTTATTGTGATTAAGTTTTTGCCTAAAATTCAGATTTATTCAGATATTATAATTACGGTATAATTTATTTTTCTAAACCATATTACTACGGTATAAATGGCAAGGAAGAAACTGAATCGCATTGAAAAAAGAGATCAGGTTGAAATTCTTTCGAAAGACGGATATTCTGAACGTGTTATCGCTAAAAAATTAAGCCTATCAAAAATGGCGTGCATTATTGCCTTCTACGACTTTGTGAAACTGAGTTAAGTATTGACAGAAAAGGATCTGGTAGGCCCAGAGTAACAGCTATTGTAGAGGATAGGCGCTTGACCATATCTAGCAAGAGGAATAGAAGAAAAACCGCTCCGGAATTAACAATTGAAATGAATTCTACTCGGCAACATCCAGTATCTGTTACTACTGTTAAGAGACGACTTCATTCTGCTGGGCTTAAAGGCTGTGTAGCAGTTAAGAAACCACTATTAAAGAAGGAGAATAATGGATGAAATTGATCGTACAGTTCGAAATGAACTTCCTAAAAATGAACAAATGCTGTTGAAATGCTTGCAGGATGCTTGGAAATCACTTTCACCAACTTATTTTTATAAGTTATTAGAAAGAATGCCAAGATTTGCTCTTCAGTAATAAAGGCTCGTGGTGGTTTCTTTGATGAAAAGAAAATATGAATTAACTTCAATTAAATTTGAAATTACTCTATGTTTATTTTGGTTTTAATTATTGTACAATTATGAGCAACAATAAACTATATCTACATTTATTTTTCTAAGACATAAAATTTGTTATTTCTTTCTCTCAGAGAATAAATCTAAGTGGTCCCAAACTTATGGTCAGTAGTATATATATATATCCAACCACCCCAAGAATATTATAAGACAAATACCCAAGATAGTAAATAATAGGGTTAACCAATTATCTTCCAATGTAAAAATTTTCAACGCAAGCAAAGAAATTTACGATAAGGCCCTTCAGAAAAGCGGTTTTGTTAATAAGTTAAAGTATGATAAGCCTGCTATAAACCCAGAATCATCAAAAACTAAAAACACCCGAAAATGTAGAAAAAGGAAGATAATTTGGTTTAACCCTCCTTATTGTAAGCTAACTAATATAAATATTGGTAAGTATTTTCTCAGATTAATCGATAAACATTTTAATAATAATAACAATCCCTTAAATAAAATTTTTAATAGATTCACCCTAAAAATTAGTTATTCTTGCACCTCAAATATAGATAATATAATTAATTCCCGCAATAAACAAATTTTAATGAACCTAAATAATACGGAAGCTAAATCCGGAATTGTCGATAAATGCAATTGTTATTCTGTGGATGCCTGCCCGGTGCAAGGCAAATGTAAATCCACCCATGTAATTTATGAAGCCCGCATTTCTCCATCTAATAACAAGGACAATTACCGGACCTATATTGGCATGTCCGCGGGCTCTTCCAAACAGAGGCTTTATAATCACAAGTACTCGTTTTCGAACCCTAAACTGAGATTCCAGACGGCACTATCACGTAGGTTCTGGGAAATGAAGGAGGAAGGGCAGGACCCTATAATCAGCTGGAAATTAATAGGCTCAGCTTGTACTCCTAAAAGTTTTCGTGATAGGTGTCGTCTGTGTTTATTGGAGGAGATTCTGATTTTGAAGTATCCTCATCAGGACTTACTTTTGAACCTTAGGAGGGAATTTATAAACAAGTGCCGCCATAGGGCGGATTTTAAAATTTAACTTCTAATTTTTAATTTTTAAATTCTAAATTTTTCTATAATTTTTTTAATTTTTAAAAAAAATTTTTTTTAATTTTAATTTTAATTTTTTTTTTTTTATGTATATGTGTATGTTTGTGTATGGATGTGCATATTTGTATATATATGTATATATATGTATATATGTATTTATGTATGTGGGCTATATGTAATTTTGAGAAAAATTTTTTTAGCTATTTAAATGCTCCTTTTCATAATATTCATTAATATATATGTGTGTGAGTGCATATGGAATATGTATATATATATATGTGAGCGCGCGCGTGTGTGTGTGTATATGTGTGCATGTATGTGTACACATGTATATTATGTGTATATGAATTTTTTGTATATAGGTGTGTACACACATATATATGTGTGTATGCGCATGTATATGTATATAAGTGTGTAATAAATTGAATGTATGTGTGTGTATGTGTATGTATATATGTATTCTTATTCATAGAATTGTGTGTATATATATATGTATGTGTGTGTGTACTTCTATAGGTATGTATAATTGTAATTAATTTTTTTTTTTTTTTACCTAGAGTTGTCTTTATTTAGTTTAATTTCAAATGACCTAATTTTTTTAAAAATAATTTTATTTTAAATCCTATATCTTTTTATTCCCTTTTATTAATAATTATGCCTTTTTAAATAAAGGCCTTTTTCTAATACTTCAACGTTTTGGGGAAATTAGGTTTTTGAATTTGTCCAGCGTCTGTAATATTTAAAAAAAATTTTTCTTTAGTTTCTTTCTTTTTCCCTCCCTTCCTTCTTTTATCTCTCTTACCACCTTTTTTCCGTGTTGCTTAAACTTACGTCGATTTAACACTGTTAATTTTTAGTTACATTCTCCCTTTTTTTTTGCGAACCCAGACGATGTCAATTTTTTTCTTTTCTTATTTATTTGATTTTATTCTATCTTTTTCTTTTTCTTTTTCGTTTTCTTTTTCTTTTTCTTTCCCTTAATTTTTATTTTTATTTTATTTTATTATTTATTTTTTAATTTCTTTGCAATCTATTTAAAAAGGAAAAGTAGACTAATTTTTCTCCAGTTTCTGAAAGGATTTTTCTGTTGCTGAGATGATGTGTCGTCCCCCGTGGGGATCTTCATATCGAAATGGCCATTCAACATCTTTGAATTAATCCTTTTTTAATATATATATATATATATATATATGATATGATATGATATGATAAGCACCAGAGGATTACTGAAATGCATGAATCGTACGTAAAACGTAGAATATTATGCATATTTATCTAAACTTATTTATAAATGGAACTTTGTATGTGTGTGTGTGTGTGTGTGTGTGTGTGTGTGTGTGTCCGTTACCTATAGATTCCGAAACTGCTGAACCGATTTTCTTGAAAATTGACACAGTTGTACTATAAGCGTCTGCGAGTGTTCTTAGCTAGGTTTTGTGTCGGGGTACCCCCGATAAATGTCGAATCGATAATCGAAAAAATCGGGTTATAGAAGGAGTGGTCCGATTTTAATCAAATTTGATACACTTATAGACAAAGACATAAGAAACGATATTCAAAAATTTCAAGGTTGCAGTTCTTACAATAGTGCAGAAAATCGATTTATATATATATATATATATATATATATATATATATATATATATATATAAAAGGCAAGATGTTTCTGTGTGTGTGTCTCTTTATCTGTCTGTATGTCCTTTATACAAATCCACAATTTTTATCCGATTCTCACCAAACTTCACACAAATATTCTTTAGGCTGAGTCTGAGCTCCAGGACCATGGATTAGTTTTAAAGCTTTCATTACACCCAAGCAATGTCGGGCTATACTGCTAGTTAATATATATTTCTGCTTTGCACTGTTACACAGGATTTGGGAACTGTGAATGGAACATTGCTCAATACTGTATAATAGTGCAAAGTAAAAATATATATTAATAAATATGCATAATAACCAAGCCTTGCAAAGGTGCCAGGAAGAAAAGTTAGAGCTTCAATCAAACTATTGAGTGAAAGAACAGAAATTATGACTCAGTGTAACCATACTAAAAAATACCTCTTAGGTTCATACAACCATTCATGAAAACGCCATAATTCCTTGTAATTTAAAAAAATTGCGCGTTCAAAAATTCCCTGAACGCTCAAAAAAAAATAGCGTTACGTGAGCGTTCTTTAAAAAAAAAACCGTAAACGGTAAAATCAGTTATTGAAAATATCCTGAAGACACTACTCATGGCAGAAACCTAGGTCGAGTAATAACTCGTTTACAAATGAAATATATATATATATATATATATATATATATATATATATATATATATATATAACGTAGAACACTTGGTATGTTATTCAGGTAAATTCCGATAGAGACGAAATCAAAAGAACTCAATGTCAAATTCATTTATTTAATTTAACAGAGTAAAAAAATTTAGAAAATTTTTTAGATTTACTACAATTTCATGGGTAATACATATTTCACCGCACAATGATGAACTTTGGTCTTTTTTTGTTTTTTGTTTGTTTGTTTTGGTTTTTTTTAATGAGCGAGGATTTTTTTTTTTGTTGTGTGTAAATTGCCGTTACAAATATCTATTCTAAATATGGACATGTGAGCGTCTGTGTATAAAATTTTTTTTGGGTGGGGGTGCTATTTTGAAGATTAACTGTTGTGTCACTTTGGTCTGACGAGCCGCAAAGGTCATCATTGTGCGGTGAAAAATGTATTACCCATGAAATTGTAATAGATCTAAAATCTTTTCTAATATATATATTTTGGAATGGAGTATAGAATGTATAGTATAGAACGAGGAGAGAAAAAAAGAAAAAAATTTTCCGTCCAAAACATTAATTTAAAACAGTGCTCGAGATATGATGTATAGAGCAGTGAATATTTATTATAAATCATGTTTTAGAACATGTACATAATTTCTTCTATATATGTCCTCTTCCCTACAATCATATGTTTGTTTCAGTGTTTGGATTTAAACACTTCTTCGGGGGAAATAAAGGTTTGGAATCATTCTCTGTTTATATTTGGTTCGTTGTTGTCGTGGGGGTTGGTTGGGGTTATTGATAATTAAGTGAATGTCTCGTTTTGACCGTTAGACTTTTGAGGAATTTGGTGTGTAAGTGTGAAATTGTTGATTAATGGTATTATCTGTTGGAATGTATGTTTTATCTTTTTATCGGTTGGGTATATCTTTTGGTTAGGATTTCTAAGAGGATTCTGTTGAGTGGTCATTTTTATGGTTGGCTATCGTTTAATTGGTTGATGTCTGCTGTTAGTGGACCTAATTCATTTATTTACTTTGATCCTGTGTATCTTAGATAGATGTGATAGGGGTGGGGTGTTTTTTCTTTCCAATTTAGATTTTTTCGGTATGGAATCTTTTTTTATATTTATATATATATATATATTTGATTAAGCATTATTTCTAATAGATATTATTATTTGGTTAGTGTTCTGTGTTTTTATAATTAAACAGCATATTTATTTACATCTACTGGCCTGAATAATGTAGAAATCTCGTTCGCAAAATATGCGTTTAATTATAAAACGACAGAGCATCTACTCAAATATGCGTATCCATTAAAAGTTATGCTTAAACAAATAAATAAAAAATATGTTGGAGTTAATCCAATTCGTAACGGTTGCGTAAATATATACATTGATGCGATTCAGTTTAGAAACCAGTTGGTTTTTACCTTATTGTTATTATTATTATTATTGTTATTATTATTATTATTGTTATTATTATTATTATTGTTATTATTATTATTATTATTATTATTATTATTATTTTTACTATTTACGTCAATGCCCTCACATGTGTTGTCTTTTCTCTACAAAAAGGATCAGAATAATTTCTAAGCATAATACGTTGTCAACATGCATTGTATTCCGTATTAATTACAATGGCTGCCATTGTTCCGATACTTCTTGCCAAATGTTTTCAACACCAGATGTCGTTTCTAACAATTATTGCCATAATTAAACAAACTTAAAAATAAATGAATACATTTTGATGGTGATTGGTAGGGGGTCGCCTGCAACACCTGGAAACAATTCAATAACCCATCATAAAAAGTTTAAAAAAAAATCTGTCACATATGCATACATAACTGCACAAGCAAGCGATACGTGTACAATATGCCGGAGCCCGCATTTACAAAGATTGGACGTGGCTCATCAAATAAACAATTTTAATATAGTTTGAAAAATAAGAATTTAGATTGTAAGATGTCTCACGCAAGCCATTGGTAGCGAATTCATTTGGTGGTTACAGCGCCTTCCTTTTGCGCACCTGCCTTTGAATATTGGGTCTAAACCTTTAAGTGATGAAAAAAGGATGTAAAAATTGCGCGTTGTATCGTGTCCCTTCAGGACGTAAACGATCATGGCCTTCCACGTCTTCCTATCCCTTCTCGCTCTTAATACACCTTCTCCTGTTTTCCCACTCAATCTCCGATCTAACATCCATCTACTCAAGTTCATCAAGTATGTCATGCTTTACTTTCCCTTGTCTCTCTTTCTCTCTATCCGTCCCATGAGCATCAGATTCTCCAAGCCCCCTTCCTCATTACATGTATCAAAAGCTTTACATGTTTTTTTCTGATGTTAATTATCAGTTTCCTTCTCGTGTCTAGTCTCTCCAAATCCTCGTCGTTGCTCACATGTTCCGTCCATGGTATCCTCAACATCCTTCTGTAGAACCACATTTTGATTGCTTAAAGTCTTTCCTTCATTTTTGATGAGATTGTTCAGAATTTGCTGCCATTTCAGGAAAGACATCATATAACAATCCAGTATTCTCTTCCTTGTTTCCAGTGAAATTTTCCTGTCTCTTAATACTCTACTCAGCTTCTGGAATGCATCTTTGACCATGCCAATACATCTTCGGATCTCAATATCTGTCTTCTGTTAGAACACTTCCCAGGTATTTAGATTTCCGCACCTGTTTGATTTTAATATCCCGAACCTATAATTGGCATTTTCGGATTCTCTTATTAGTGATTACCATGCATTCAGATTTCTTGAAGTTTATATGTCGTTCTTTTTTCTGATTTCAGATATGTAAAAAAAAAAATGCTAGAATTTTCGCTTTCGTCGTCAGTACTACTCGTGTCCATGTTTGGTTCTACCGTTGTCCCCAAGATGCTTGAATCCGACCTTGCTCAGGAAGCCATATTGGAAATGGAACAGTCTTGAGCTATGATCGTAAGGCAGGTGACGGTCTTGGTTGGAGTTGCCGGGCCCTGCTTTGCTTTCTTTTTACTACCTCTCATGTCTTTCTCTTGTCTTTGAAAATGCAACAATCGAAGGGAATTGCCGTTCGCCAGGATGGACAGGCGACAATTTCTTGTTTCCCTGGTATAAGGGGTGATTCCGACTTGAAGGAGAAAACGCTTTACTTGGTCTTTGAGTATGTGTTTTGAGGTTTCGTGATGACAAGCTCGCTGTAAAGGATGGTCCGCAGGGCCTTGAAGAGGTCATTCGGGTGACATGTTCTGACCACCTGAGGTGATGCTTGAGAATGATAGCTTCAATGCTCGGGAATCTTTCACTGAATAATTGAAAGACTCAACGTGATGCTGTCGCACCTGCTGCAGACGAGGTCATCTGCTACTCAAAGCACCAGAACAAAGACTGGGTCTTTTAAAACAGTGAAGAGATCGACATTTTTGCTTTAAAAATGTGATAAGTGACAAATTCAGTATCAAATGACCAATTAGCAAAAGAAGCGATTTATTTTTCAGGCTTTCTTTTTTCTTTTTTTTTTCTTTTTCATTTAATCCAGATTAGGTTTAAGACAACATTTGAGAAGAAACCGGTCAATTCCTTAGACGCAAGGGAACAAAAAGCTGTGAATAACATACCCTCAATTTACAAATATTTGTCGAATAACTAGAACAAAAACTTGCTGCAACTGCTAGTGTAACCTTGACATATTTGGGAAGGATATTAAAATAATCCAGAACCTATATTGTCAGCAAACCACGAGAAGGAAACTAGTTCAGTAAATACACAAAAATAAAAACAGTTGTAAGACAAGGATGCATCTTCTCGCTAGACCTTTTTGACCAATAAAGCGAATCCCGAGAACATTAGAACTCCTATTAAGATTTATTAATAACATCCATAATTTTAACATAAGATGTGTATAGGACTGTTGATATCAGATGTACGTTGTGGGACTGTGGATATCGGCTCGGAACGAGAAACCGGGAGCCGAGTTCGAATTCCAGTTGAATCCATTGTATTCACTTACGCGCAAATACCCTTGGGAAAGGTATTAATCCGTCTCTTCCTTCCAGTTATGAGTTAAATAGCAGGACAGATTGGGTTCTATAGCCTTGGTCGGCAACCAGTCTACCGCAGAAAAACAATGGCAACCTACTGCGGGATAATCTTCTGCCCAGTCAGTCATGTCTCTTTCGAGACATGATCGCCCAAGCGTGTTTCACGTATGGCACTTAACTGACTGCTAGCAGATACAGAAAGTGTTGGGGATCACCCCTTTATGGTACAATAAATGGACTCGTCTAAGGTATATAAATAATCCTGTCTACAGAGAACGGGGGCTTGTAACGCAGTGCTTGTCACAGCAGTTGAACCGCCGCTAGTTGGTCAGCAAGAATATAGACTTATTACCCGGACTTACTTCTTATCTACAAGATTGTATATATTTGACTCCTACTAACAAGTTTTTCTAGTATTCCTGAATTCTACCAACCGTGTACAGGTTGTATATATCTTGTTCAATATACTTACATTTTTCTTCTCATATCTGTTTTGTGTTATTATATTGTGTGGTTTCTAACAAGAATCCACAACAGAAAGGAAACTACAAAAACTCCTACATAAGGTAGTGAAAAAAAGCGAAAAGAAAACACTAATGACCAGTTGCATAAAACACTGAATGCATGGTTGTTAGGAAAAGGAACAGCCCAACAGGTAAATTACAAATAGGAGATACCGAAATCAAACAGGTGCAACAATTTAGATATTTGGGCAGAGTATTGGCAGACAACGGAATCCGAAGGTGTATTTGGATAACAAAAGATTCCTTCCAAATGTTAATCGAAGTTTTAAGGAACAGAAATAAACAGATGATGACCAGAGGGTACTTGGTCGAAACGTTGTGTCTATTATAATACCTATATCAACCAAGATGAGAACAAAAGTTCGAAATAATTCCAAGATTATTGAAAGTTACTCATCTCAGAATTAAATACAAATTATAAGTGGCACGAACCCACTAACATAATCTAGTTTTCGAAATCCATCTGACACTGAATATAAAAGGCTCCAAAAAGAAAGTTCTTCGGGACGGTGAAGTAGTAGATATAGTAATTAGTTATACATGTATTAGTATCATCTAG